>PVLC010002899.1:80719-106537 GCA_004027655.1 Graphiurus murinus
TACTGGGGATTGAACTCAGGGGCATTCTACCTCCGAGCTATACCCCCAGCCCTATTTTTTATTCTTTATTTTGAAACCGAGTCTCACTAAGTTGCGGAGTGCCTCACTAGGTAGCTGAGGCTGGCCGCGAACCCGGATCCTCCGGTCTCAGCCTCCCGAATGCTGGGATTACAAGCGTGCGCCACCGCGCCCGGCTTGGGAGTCTTCATTAGGAAATGACAACCTGAAGATAGTCAGACTTGTATTTTTGTTCTAGGGTTGCTGAAGTCGAGCCATAGTGAAGTATGATTGGACACTGTCCTATTCTCTGATGGCGAGAGACCGATAGTAACTTAACAAGGCCTTTTATCTAGATTGTTCTCAATGTTTCTATGTTTTCAGAGAAAAGGACGTTCCTTTCTTCTGGGTACAGGGAGGGCACCTCTTGAATGAGGGTTTTATGATCTGCTTCAGGGGAAAGTCAGAAAAACCCTTCCTAGGTTTCAGGACATGTTTTGGGGGGTGCGTAGGGGAAGGTGAGAGTAACCTACTGCCTCTGCATTCTCTCACATGCCAAGGTGCTATGCCGGGGGAGCATGTCCTGGAGCCCATCGCCTGGAACACGCTTCTCCCACACAGCTCTCTCCTGATGCAGAGACTTTGCACGACCCCTCAGCTTGTCTGAGAAGCCTCCCCTGGCCCCATCTGGGATCTCAACCACCTCTGCCCAGTGCTCTACATCCTACTTTCGCTGCTTTATTTTCCCTTCTGTGCACGTGTCACTAATATTCCATGTATTCGTTTGTTTTACTCTCTCTCTCCCTCGTTAGCATGTAAGCACAGGGCAAGGACTGTGTCATTGTTATGACATAGTCTGTACATAGAGCCTAGGACTTTCTGGTACATAGAGTCAGTACTTAACTGGCAAAGTGAACTATGAAACCTTTAGAGAACCAAGCCTTACTTTGCAGGGAGGTGCAGAATTTGGCGTCGTGATGATTAGCGCCTACTAGTTAAAAAGTAATGCATCTGGAATTATTTCATGGTTGGAGCTATTTAAACAAATGGGGAAGAAAGTAGGTGGAAAATTTTTTAAAAATGTAAAAAGATGAGAAGGGGGGCAGGGGAGGGAACAGGCTGAGCTGAGAAGAAGCTGGACTGTGACACCACTTACTTTGTTCCTGGGGGAAGTTCTCCCTCAGGTCTCCTGTCTAGCATGGCTCACCACAACTGTGTGTGTCCCCACAGCTCTTACTGAGGGCAAATACAGCTGCTGTGATCAGTAATTGTGGAGAATCTTACCAGCTCCAGCCCTGGAAAGCAGGATTCATCTCTGAAACAATAACGAAGAGTTATTTCGAAGCGAAGTTTTCAAATAGATCATCAAATTTGGAGGGAACTAGAACCACCTTCTCCCCTGGAAGTAGCAGCTGGCCCAGCAGGGAGGCCACACTGACAAACAGCGCCAAAGAGAGGAGGGGGCCTTGGCATGTGAGAGAATGCAGAGGCAGTAGGTTACTCTCACCTTCCCCTACGCACCCCCCGAAACAGGTCCTGAAACCGGGAAGGGTTTTTCTGACTTTCCCCTGAAGCAGATCATAAAACCCTCATTCAAGAGGTGCCCTCCCTGTAACCCGGGTACTTGGGAGGCTAATACAGGAGGATCTCAGGTTTGAGGCCAGCCTCAGCAGCTTAGCAAGATCTTCAGCAATTTAGCAAAACCCTGCGTCAAAATAAAAAATAAAAAGGTCTAGGAGTATAGTCCAGATGTAGAATGCCCCTGTCTGCAATCCCCAGTACCCCCCCCACACACAAATGAAAAAGAAAAAAAGAAAAGAAAAGAAAAAAGGAGGGTGTCTAGTAGCCACTGTGAGCCAGCCACCAGGCAGACCCTGAGGCCAAAGGAAGAACCAAGGAAGACTCTAGACCTATGATTTAACTGTGTAAACAGACTTAGTTTGGTTGGAAACATTGTCTGACAGAGTCCTTGCCACATGGAAAAATTAAACATTTCTTCTCTTGGCACCTGTTTTGAATGTACAGACTGGAGTACTGACTATTTTGCAATATTACATAAAGTCAATTTGTTACTGGACTCCAGGGAGAGTCTACATACGCTGGCCAGCATGACTTATCTCTCATTTGAACATGAAAAGAAGAGGAAGTGGCTGAACGGTTGAGCTCACCACCCTGTGCACACACAGGCAGGTGCTCTGGCACGCCTCGCAGGGCAGCACCCACGCGAAGAAAGAGGAAAAGGAATATGAAATTATTTACAGACCAAAAAACAGACTTCACCCACCATGCACAGCTGTCCAGCCACTAGAATCATTTCCACTTAATTCCATGAGCAACAGTTGTAGAAATCAACTTAGAATATGAGACTCTCTTCTCTAAGTTTACTTTTAAGCTGAAGAGAGACTGGGCCTCTCATCTTGAAAGTTCTCAAGGGGTGGGGTGGGTAATTCAGTAATCCTTTCTTCCATCTCTACTGGGAAATTGGTGAGGACCTACTATGTGCTGCAGGGTAAAGGACGTTGCTTAGCAGCTGTTGCAGTGCCAAGATGCAGTGAGCTGTGGCGAGCCCGTGGGAGGAGGAACCAGGCTAAGGGCTGGATGGCGGGTAGCGGAACTGTTCATTGAGGTTGTTGAACAAAGGGTTTCAGGTCAAATATATTTGACACCTGTTGGGTTGAATAGAGTGTCAAACTCATCTCTTAACTGTGTTCTTCCATAAGTTAATGTGCATTGGGCATCTACAAAAGAGGACTAGGACTAGAATGTTTCTCAAATATTTGACTCTAGAAGCCTTTTTTTTTTCAGAGTACTTACATTAGAAAAAAAAAATACTGCTCCCAACTCATGTATCCACCTGCACACTTGTTGGAGAAGACGGCTGTGGTCTGTGTGACTGTTCATAAGCAGATCCGGTTAGATTGGTATGCAAAGGTTTGGTCAAAACTAGATTAGTGAGTTCTTGAAATGGAAATTAAGTTTCCCTGCTCCTCCAGATGGGACCCAAGGGTGACCTTTCCTGGATAAACTTCACAGCACGAAGGTTGAGACCAGATCTGCTGTTGGATTCTAGTTTTGTGTGTGTGTGTGTGTGTGTGTGTGTGTGTGTGTGTGTGTGTGTGTGTGTGTGTGTTTTCACAGTGGCATTTGCAGTCTACCAAATTAAATTTATGAACTGACAAAGGTTTGTAATCTATAATTTAGAAAAAACTAACCTCCAAACATAAGCATATTAAAATTTGTATGCCTCTTTAGACAGATATGGTAGCATATGCTAGTAATCCCAGTACTTGGGAGGCTGAGACAGGAAGATTACAAATTTGAGACCAGCCTCAGCAATTTAGCAAGACTCTCAGCAACTTAGTGAGACCATGTTTCAAAATAAAAAATAGAAAGGGCTGGTGGAGTAGCCTGAAGGTAGAATGGCCCTGGGTTTAATCCCCAGCACCAAAAAAAAAAAAAAAAAAAAAAAAAAAATTCTTATTCCCCTTTTCCCAAAGAAATCATTCCACATTATTTTATGAAGAAAGAGAAGAGCAAAGGGGGGAAGGACCTTGGGCTATGTTTTTCTTTCAGGAAAGGTAATAAATACTACTATTGTGCCTTTTGCACGCAAGACAAGACCCTGACTAGACTCCTGGTTTTGGAAGGGAACAGGGAGAACTGTGGTTAAAACTGTCGTTAGCATGCCACTTTCAAGTTTTCAATGCGATTTCATAATCTAATCTTACTCTTATGCAAACAGTTCACATCTAGTCCCTCTGATGTGGAGTTCTAATGGGGATCAGAATTGCTCTCCAGATAATGGGGTTGGGATCGGCATGGCTTTGGTCTGCAGCACACATACACTGCAGGTACAGGGAGAAGAAACGTCTTTCTTTTTTCCATCTTAGGTCATGACTGAGACCCTATGACAAAAGACAGATTGACAAGAGAAAAGCATACAGATTTGTCCAAAGAAGCTGTATATGGCACAGGAGCACTGGGAGAAGAAGACCCGAAGGCAAAAGGGCAGAAGGAAGCCTGCTTGGCTTGATGAAGAAGTGGAGAGCTGTGGAGACGCTTGGCTGGAGAGAGGGCATGTGATCTACTGGAAACAAACTGGGGGAACTTAAAAGGTCTTCGTGTTCAGGTGCTTCTCAGAGATAAACATGTTCCTTTCCTTAGGGTATAGGGAGGGCACCTGGTATGGTGTGTGTGTGTGTGTGTGTGTGTGTGTGTGTGTGTGTGTGTGTGTGTGTGTAACTGGGGAGGATTGAACCCAGGGGCATTCTACCTCTTAGCTACACCCCCAGCCCTGTTTTATTTTTCATTTTGAAACAGAGTCTCACTAAGTTGCTGAGGCTGGCCTTGAACCTGTGATCTTCCTGTCTCAGCCTCCCAAGTACTAGGATCGCAGGCATGCATCACCACACCTGGCTGGAGGGCACCTCTTGAATGGAGGTTTTAGGACCTGCTTCAGGAGAGAGGACACGGAAAGGTGAGCATGATCTTCCTGCTTCTGCTGTTCTCTCACAAGCTTTGGTGCCATATTTTGGCGTGGTATGTTCTGACCCCATCAAAGGCAACCGCAAGGTGGGTAGGCCTACCTAGAGAAGTTCACAAGTAGTGTCTTAATGTCAGCCCCTCACCTTGACCCAGGTTTAGCTGCTGAGGGAGAATAGACCCCAGACTCAGGACCCCCATGGACTCCTGCTGCATCAAGAAAGATGAGAAAAAGTAATGTAAACAAACAAAAACATTTTCTTTCTCTTTCTTCCTTCTTTCTTTTCTTTCCCTCCCTTCCTTCTGCTCTTTCTTTGTTCCTTCCTTTCTTTTTTTCTTGTACTGGGAATCAAACCCAGGGGTGCTCTACCACTGACCTACACCCCCAGTCCTTCTTATTTCTATTTATTTATTTATTCATTTATTTGTGGCACTGAGGATTGAACCAGGGGCATTCTACCTTTGAGCTGCACCCCCAGCCCTATTTTTTTTTTAAACCTTGTCTCACTAGGTTGATGAGTGTCTCACTACTTGCTGAGGCTGTCCTCAAACCTGTGATCTTCCGGTCTCAGACTCCCAAGTACTGAGATTACAGGAATGCACCACCACGCCTGGTTTATTTTCTTTTATTTTGCGACCTAGCCCCACTAGCCCCACCACTTTGCCCAAGACTAGCCTCAACTTGTGGTTCTTCTGTCTCAGTACTTTCCTACCACATCCGCAAGGTCTGAGCCTAAGGACCCTGGCCCTGACCTTGGTGTGGTTTCCACGGCCAGCCAGAGCCTCCTCCTTACTGTCTGGTGCCCCAAAGGCATGTCCGATTACTATGGTTTTTAAAAAACTACCAATCAAATGTGATATTTTGCAAAGCACTGTGATCTTTCAAGCCTTCATTTCAAGGAGTCTAGAAAATATTTGTGTCTTCAGTTTTCCTTTTCCACTCCTTCTTCTCTTTCTGATTCACTTGGTTTCTCTCCTTTTGCACATTTTGGCTGCGGAGTTCCTCATTATTGTTTCTTGGAGTAATATCCGAAATATAAAATGCAATCTTGTTTGGAAAATTAAAAGGAAGCCATAAGGGCAGGTAATGGGGCTTGAGGAGCAGCAGGGGATGTAAGGTGGAGGAGTTCCAGGAGGGGCCAGAGTCCACTCCGAATGGCAAATGATTTGATGTGATTTTTGAGGCTGAAAAGAGTGGAATTTGCTGTTCCAAATCAATTTAACTGTTCAAATGATTATTGCTCCCCTGGTGTTTATAAAGATGTGAAAGGAAAGCAGACAGGCTCATACAGACTCAATGAGTTTTCAGAAATTTTTAAACCCACCAAATCTGTTTGGATTTTGCCTGACGCTTGAGTCCTAACCTATCCGTTTTTCTGTCTGCACAAAAGAGACAGCAGAGTTCAGCATCATATCCTGGCTCAGCCACTGACTCTGGGTAACCATGGATGGGCAAGTCATCTCACCTTGCCAAGCCTCAGTTTCTTCCTTTTAAAATAGGATCATCCCCAAATCTACTTACCACATAGGGTTACTGTCAGGATTTAGTGAAGTAATGTATGAAAATGCCAAAAAGTTTGTCATATATGAATACTCAATATATTTTGTTATGAAACTACGAGTTGCTCCAGGTAAGCCAAGATTGGCAGAGAGTTTCATCACATCATGCAAAAGAGGCCAGGATAGCAGCCCTTTCACTCTGCATCCCAAGCACAGCAAATTTCAATCCAGAGCGATCTGTCCCCCAGGGGATGTTTGCAATGTTAGGAGATAATTTTGGCTGTCACGTTAGAATCTCCTTGATTTATGAGGGTGTTATATCCCAGTAAAGTCATCATAAGTTGAACATATTGTAAGCTTAAAATGCATTTAGTGTGCTGGGTGTGGTGGCACACGCTTGTAATCCCAGCATTTGGAAGTCTGAGACTGGAGCATCCGGGTTCTCAGCCAGCCTCAACTACCTAGTGAGGCACTCCGCAACTTAGTGAGACCCTGTTTCAAAATAAAGAATAAAAAGGTAGGGCTGGGGGTGTAGCTTGGAGGTAGAATGCCCCTGAGTTCAACCCCCAGTACCGAAAAAAAAAAAAAAATGCATTTAGTGCACCTAGCCTACTGAACATCACAGTATGCTGTAGAGTGCAGGTTGTTTCCCTCCAGATTGAGCGGCTCACTAGGAGCTGTGGCTCACTGCTTCTGCTCAGCATCATGCCAGAGTATCTGACAGCATTGTCACCAGCCTGGAAAAAGCTCCAAAAGAAGTGTAAGGTGAACCATCGTAAGTCACAGACTGTCCATAGCAAATAGTATAGGGTAGTGCAGCTGGAATCTAGTGGACAGAGGCCAGGGAGCATGCTAACATCCTACATTGCACAGGACAATCTGCACAACAAAGAATCATCTGAACCCCAAGTACCACTTGTGCAGAGGTTAAAAAACAAAAACAACCAACCAGAAAAACCAATCAAACATAGTTCTTTTAACATCTTAGGTCCAGGGGGAATGATTTCCCTATGAATAAAAAATAATAATAATTTAAAAAAAGTATAAAGGAAATCTCAAGAGAACAACATCAACAACAAAAGTCTCAATTTCCTAAGGGCAAAACCCTGTTGACAAAGAGAAATTGAGGAAGAAATAGAAAATGCAGATCTTAGCCTGGTGGTTAACACTAGAGAGAGAATGCTGTTATCTAACCACATTCTAGCCCTAGCTCTCAGTGTTGAGATGAATGGGTGGGAGCCCAGAGGCCCACAGAAGATTTAGACTGGCTCACAGAAGATTTAGACTGGCTCAACTCTTTAGGCTGGCTCAACTCTGCAGGGTTTAGTTGGTGAGGAGAGATATTCTAATTTTTTTTTTTTGTGGTACTGGGGACCGAACCCAAGGGCATTCTATCTCAATGCTATACCCTCAGCCCTATTTTATCTTTTATTTTGAAACAGGTTTCAGTAAGTTTCAGAGAGCCTCCCTAAGTTGCTGAGGTTGGCCTCCAACTTGAGATTCTCCTGTCTCAGCTTCCCAAGTACTGGGATTATAGGTGTGTGCCACCACGCCCAGTGAGAGAAATTTTTTATGATAATCTGAGTCCTGAGATTAAAGCACAGATATGCTGACTCTAAGGTCATATATATATATATTATTTTGTTTTTGCAGTATTAGGGATTGAACCTAGAGGCATTCTACTTCCAAGCTACAACCCCAGCCCTATTTTTTATTCTTTATTTTGAAACAGGGTCTCACAGTTACTGAGGGCCTCACTAGGTAGCTGAGGCTGGCCACGAACCTGCGATCCTCCTGTCTCAGCCTCCCAAGTACTGGGATTACAAGTGTGTGCCATCACGCCTGACTTTCTAAGGTTATATCTTGACTAATAATTTCTTAGCTTCATTCCAACATAATTATGAATTAGGGTGGATTCTTTGGAAAGGATTTTTTATAATTTATTTTTAATTGGTGCATTGTAATCATACATCTTTGTTAGGTACAAGCTGGTAAAGGCATACATGCACACATTTCTCATTTAACCCTTCCCCAATTCCCACCCCACTCCCTCCTCCTCCCTCCTTCTCAAGTTCAGTTTAGTGATTGACTTTGATGTATTCATGAAAGTACATCATGCTCATTAGGGTGTCCTCCCTCCCCCCATCACCTTCCGTTAAGTCAAATTCTTTGCTCACCTAAGGATTCTCCTTCTTCATCTGGAGTCCCTCTTATGTCCCATTTTCTCCCTAGCTTCCACATATTAGAGAGAGCATTCGATTTTTTACTTTTTGTGACTGACTAATCTCACTTACATAATGTTTTCCAGTACCAGCCATTTCCCTGCAAATAGCAGGATTTTGTTCTTCTTTATGGCTGAGTAAAATTCCATTGTGTACATATCCATTCATCTGTTGATGGACATCTTGGCTGATTCCATAGTTTGGCAATTGTAAATTGTGCAGCTATAAACATAAATACACATGCGTCTGTCTGATAATTTGGTTTCCATTCTTTTGGGAAGATACCCAGAAGTGGTATTGCTGGATCATATGGTAGGCTCATTCCCATTCGTCTGAGAATCCTCCATATTGTGGAAAGGATTGTTTTGATTCAAACAAATATACCAAGTTGTGCTGTGAGTCTCCTGGATTTGAGTATATCAGATCCAAAGGCTATCTGGATTCTGTTGACCAGAGCCCCAAAGGGGGAAGTACATTATTAGGTCTTGATAACATCCTGTCTTCAATTTGAAATCAAAGCATAAGACAAAACAGAGAAATGGGTTGAGAAATGTCACTGCCCAGTCTTTCTATAGGCCAGAAACCTACACACTTTTAAGCCTCTCCTTGCTTTTATATAGCAAAGAGGAGACCAGGCAGCTATTAAACCTCTAGGGTGCAGAATGGCGGCCCAGCAGCCCTTCCCTCCACAGCATTTGCCTGATCGCCCAGGGGTCAACCCAGTGTGGGGGTAAGGGAGGGTAGAGGACAGCGTGCCTGACTGAGCCGGTCAGAGAGCCCTTGCAAAATGGCCCGCTACTTTCCCATGCCACACCTCGAAGGTTATTGGGCCATTTGAATTACCATTTGAGTTTATTCCTGTTTTATAAATCCTCTTGAAATTTGTTTTCAAATTTAAATTTCTGTTGGAGCTTAACCAGGTGCATAACATCCAATGGCAATTTAAAGTTGAAAAACATTTCAACAGAATACAAAACTTAGATAAGCCTCTTGGTTTAGGGAGGGGGGGATGGTGGTGGCGGCAGAATAAGGAATGCACTGATCTTGTCACATTATGAGTAGAAGGCATTATGAAATAATGTTTCAGAATAGCCATAGGAAAAATTACCTAGTTGTCCCATTTGAATTCTTTCTTTTCTTTCTTTCTTCCTTCCTTCCTTCTTTCTTTTGTTCTTTCTCTCTTTTTCTTTTTTCTTTTTTGGTGGAACTAGGGGTTGAACCCAGGGGACATTCTACCTCTGAGCTATACCCTTAGCCCTTTTTATTTAAAAAAAAAATGTTTTGAAAAAGGTCTCACTCGGTTGCTGCAAGTCTCACTAAATTGCTGAGGCTGGCCTCAAACCTGACAGCCTCCTGTCTCAGCATCTCAAGTACTAGAATTACAGGTGCTACCATGTCCCACATCCCATTTGAATTCTATGCCACAGTTAAGAGAGCCAAAAAGTTTGATTATATGGTCACCTTTGTTACAAGAGTGGATCTTCATAATGTTGGTAGAGGTGAATTCAGTAATATTTGTTGTTGTTGTTGTTGTTACTGGGGATTGAACCCAGCAGCATTCTATCTCTGAGCTACACTCCCAGCACTCCAGCACTGTGTGTGTGTGTGTGTGTGTGTGTGTGTGTGTGTGTGTGTGTTACTGGCGTTTGAACTGAGAGGGATTCTACCTTTAAGCTTCACACCAAGCCCTATTTTATTTTGAAATAGGGTCTTGCTAAGTTGCTGAGGCTAACCTTGAACCTGTGGTCCTCCTATCCCAGCCTCCCAAATATTGGGATTACAGGAGTATTCCACCATGACAGGCTTCAATAAAATATTTCAAAGCTAGCTGGGTATGGTGGCACATACCTGTAACCCCAGTACTTGAGAGGTTGAGACCAGAGGATCCCAGGTTCGAGGACAGCTTCAACAACCTAATAAGACCCTATTTCCAAACAAAAAATAAAAAGGTCTGGGAGTGTAGCATGGAGATAGAATGTTCCTGTGTTTAATCCCCAGTAACACACACACACACACACACACACACACACACACACACACACACCAAAGCTAGAATGGTTCTGAGAGAACAGAAACTCACAGAAGGAAACATTTGCAAGCAACGACTTTACAATAACCATTATATTTTGAGGAGCTCCTTAACGGGCCATGTGACAATAACGATCCCTCTCTTCAGAACACTTGGCCTAGAGAGGCTGTCATGAAACCTGAAGATCTGTATGGCTGGAAAGAAATCTCCTTGTGATACCCACCTGAACAACAAAGGCAGGAAGGAATAACATGCTGTGGTAGAGAGCCCGGGCCCAGGAGCCCAGTGCCCAGCCAGCATCCTCCTGCCTGCGTGATCTCAGACAGTCTCCAAACCCTTTGAGTCCCATCAGTAAAATGAAGATGGATGATGGCATCTGCTGTGTGTTCTCCACTGGGCTGTGAACATTTGAGAAAGTTTCACGAATCATTGACTAAACAACCAGTGTCTTACTGTTCTTGTCAAAAGGTAATGAGAGTTAGAATCAAATTGTATCCTATTAAGGAAATATGTTTATAACCAAATTACTTCCTGAGAACTTCATGTTTCCTGGCATGGTCTTTCATTCCACTCCTAATATAAAATCTGTCAGGAAATCTATATTTTCCTGAGCAGAGAATTGTATAACCAGTAAATATATTTTAGAATATTTTATGGCCCTCTCCTTTGGTCACCTAGATGTGATCTTTTGGGTAGGGTCCTAGACAGAGGGTTTATTATTATTATTATTATCATTATAAGGGACAGAAACTCATCCAAATTAGTACAAATAAGAGAGAGCTGCTACAAAAACAAGCAAAATAAAAACCAGCAGGTCATCTTGATGCATCTCAAAGTACAGCCACTCTTCATGCAAATCCCACTGCAAGCCCATAAACCACAAACCCAGCCCAGTCAATACGCCAGACTCCCAAGCCTGGATGACCTTACTGGTGGAGTGCTCATCATTGATGTACTGCAGTTTCCACATCTCAGTTTAATCTCTTTCCTTCACTCCTAGAGTGCAAGTGCAATGCTCTTTTCTCCACATCAGCTTCCTTTTGAGCATTCAGAAGCTCAGAGCACGTATCGCTAAAGCAGTGCACATTTGGAAGTGTAGTTATAAAGAACACCACCTTTGAGCAGGTTGCTTAATCTCTCTGCACCTTACCTGTAGGAGATGGTAATACAAAAAAAAAAAAAAAGCAAATAAGAAAATAAGACAAACCAGGAACAGCCTAGGTGAGCATGAGGATTATGCAAAGAGTACCTTAGCTGTTGTTTGGAAGGTTAGGATAGAAGCTGGGAGTTTATTTGGATTTAAAAATAGTTCCAGGCCAGGGGTATGGGTCAATGGTAGAACATTTGCCAAGCAGGTGTGAGGCCCTGGGTTTAATTCCCAGCAGAGAAGCAAAGAGAAGATATAAGAATATAATTAGGTCTGCTCGATCAAAGGAAGAGCTTGACTTGGGCTTCATTTTATAAAATTGCCATTGTGTAACCTTATGTTTGTTTGTATTTTTGTAGAGATAGCATTTCCTGGAAATTGTGAGTGCCAACATCTCCTTCAGCCACGACCATAAAGATTGTGAGGCTGTGTTCCCACCAATAGGAGCACAGCACAGAAGCCCCCACTGAAAATCAGCCGTGCAGCAGTTTTCTGCCATGCTCTTCCTGCACACATGACTTACAGGTGGTGGGATCCCTTTTTGCAAAAAGTAAAATTCGCCTTGCCAAGCTGCTTTCAAATATGTGTCTTTTCTTATAATGCCATAGAATCTTACTTCTGACAAAGAGAAGAAAAAGAAAAAGAAAAGTTCTATCATGTATCCTATAAGTTTCAAAGTTCCAAACTAGGAAGTGACAGAACACCTCTGTCCCTGCTTGATCCCAGCAGCCCTGGAAGCCATTGTCTTTGGGAATTTGAATAATCTCTTTCTTCAACTCTATCTAGGTCAAATCTACTTGTTGAACTCATGTCAAGATTTTAAATTGGCATATAGCAATAGTGACAAAGGCTCTGGGTGGGGTCTTTAATAGAAAATTTATTCCCGTGTCTGTTCTTTTCATCACTATCAACATTTTTCTTGTCTATGTTCCCCTCTATTTCTGTTTCCTGATGCAGTAAAAGCCTTAATTTTCTACAACCTGATCAGTTTCCATATGAGTAGATCCAGAAAATTTCCCAAAGAAACATCTTTGTGTTTGGTTGATTCTAAATGTTTTAGTCTGTCTTCTAATGCTCTAAGAGACTATCTGAGACTGAGTAGTATATAAAGAAGTTCGCTTGGCTCACAGTTCTGGAGACAGGAAGTCCAAGTGCATTGCACTAGTGTCTGTTCAACATCTGGCGAGGGCCTTTTTGCTGCATAATAACACAGCAGAGGGCATCAAATGGTAACACAGTAAGAATGCTAGCTGAGGTCTCTCTTCCCCTTTTAACAAAGCCATAAATGCAATCATGGGGGCCTCAGCCTGAGGATATCAGTTAATCTTAATTACTTTCCAAAAACCCCACTTCCAAATACCATTAACATATGATTTGGAGGATAAAGTTTCCAACATATGAACTTTTTTTTGGGGGGGGGGGTAACAGGTGATTGAACCCAGGGGCATTCTACCTCTGAGCTACACGTCAGTCCTATATTTTATTTTTTAGTTTGAAACAGGGCCTCACTAAGTTGTTGGGGCTGGCCAAAAACCTGAGATCATCCTTTCTCAGCCTCCCAAGTACTTGGATTACAGGCATGTGCCACCATGCCCAGTTCAACATATGAACTTTTGGGTAACACATTCAAACCATAGCAGTATTGTTTGGGGAGCTGTTATTTGTTCCATGGTTGGAAGTAGGTGAGATTTTTGTTACATATAGAGAGAGGTTTGAGATTGGTGTCAAATGAGTAGGGTGGCATTCAGTTAAGTAGCAGAAGCTTTTTTTTTTTTTTTTTTTTTCGGTACTGTGGATTGAACCCAGAGGCATTCTACCTCCAAGCTATACCCCCAACCCTATTTTATTTTTATTTTGAAACAGGGTCTTGCTAGGTTGACGAGAGTCTCACTCTTGCTGAGACCGTCATCAAACTTGCAATCCTGTCTCAGCCTCCCAAGTACTGGGATTACAGGTGTGGGCCACCATTCCTGGTTTGGAGCTTGTAGTTTATTCTTCTAGATTTCTCTTTCCTATTCCAGAAATAGAAAGTTTAGGCCTTCTTTATAATACTACCTTTCCTCCCCAGAGGGCTATTGGAATCCCATTTGTACTAGTCAGCTTTCGGTTACTCTAACAAATATTGGAGATAATGAACTTATTTTTTAAAAAAAGGTTTCCTTTGGCTCCAGTTTTGGAAGTTTCCTTCCATGATCAGTCCTGTGGTGAGACAACATATCATGGTAGGAGCTTTTAGCAGAGCAAAACTGCTCACCTTATGACTGAGAAGCAAAAGAGAAGAAGAGGAAGGAGCATGAGTCCCACTATCCCCTTCAAGGTGCATCCCTAGTGACCTGAAGACCTCCATTACATCCCATTTTGTAAAGGTTCAACATCTCCTAGTAGCGCCACCCAGTGACCAAGCCTTCACCCCATGTGCCTTTGGGGGACATTTAACATTCAAACTAAAGCACCCAGTAACTGGAATGGCATCAGAGTTGTGCTAACTAATCAAAAGGACATAGTCCAGCTTCACATCTCATTGTCAGAAACTTCTCTACCAGGAGAAGAAATGCCAGGAGCCCAGCATTTATGTTGAGCTGGAGCTGGAGCCTGCCCCGAGGTCACCCATGAGAGGTCAGGCCTCTCCCACTCACACGGAGACTGCCGCTTCCTTCCACTCTGTCTCCTCTTTACCACTGTCCCCGCCTCCCAGGGGGACCACTGCCTCCCTCCCCTTCGCCACGTAGATCTTCGGATACTCGGTCCCCCTTCCTTTCTTCATTCTCATCCCTATACTTCTCTACTGTGCTGTCAGGATGTGAGATATTTGTTTTAAATGTGCACAATTTCATTATAAACTAGCATTAGTCTCAGAGTTCATTAACTGAGAATTAACTAGTTATGTTCCACTTAACTAGAATGTTAGCTTATTCATGGCTAAATCCTCAGCGCCTGGCTTAAGAGGAGGGGATCAATTCGTAGCTGTTGAACGGTGCACAAATACCACCCTGCAGGGAATCACACCCTGCTTGGATTTTATATTTTGTTCCCAAACTTTGTCACTTGGGATTCTTCTCCCTTCACAGACAGTCTCCAGAGTAAACAAGAGACATGTTTCTTAGAAACAGCTCTGTCAACAGTCTCCCCCCACTCTACCTTCTTTGCCAGAAGTGGTGAAGCTGTAAACAGCTTTTATCAGAAAACTGGCACTTGGAAACTATAAAACCAATTAGTGAGCTGTGAAATGACTCAAGAGAGCGCGGTCAGAGAGCCAGGAGGGAGAGCACACACAGTGGACAGGACCTTTGAGAAGTAACCTTTGGGAAGACAGCCTGGATTGTACACAGCCGAGCTTTAAGTGTAGTCATTTAGCAGTTACTGAACTTTATATACATCATTTTGTGCTTTGTAAGATGTTGGACTGAGAGGAATTATCAAGGGGAAAGTCTAGACAGTTCTTCAGGGGAACATTTTATGTGATATTCTTTGGCCTTTTATATTAGTCTGCGTGGGTTGCCATCACAAAGTTCCACACACTGGGTGGCTTAAACAGCAGAAATTTTATTTTCTCACAGTTCTGGGGGCCAAAAGATCAAGACTGAGGCATTGGTGGGGTTGACTTCCTCTGAGGCCTCTCTCCTGGGCTTGCAGCTGGCCACTCTCTGCTGCTTCTTCACATGGATGTCCCTCTCTGTGCACACCTCTTCTTGTGAGGACATCAGTCATATTGGTGAAGGGCTGTCCATAGGACTCCATTTGGCCTTATATCTTTAAAGGTCCTTCAACATATAAATTTTAGAGAGCCACAGTTCAGTCTATAATACTTTGTTGTTTGTGTTGGATGACAAATAACATCCTTTCTCTCCTGTGTCCACTCTTCCTGCCAGTTTCTAGAATTGTTGAAACAGGAATGGGCTGGAAACAGATGTGAGGATTGTACAGGGAACCTTACAAAGGGAATGCATGAATATGCATGCTATTCCAGCTGCCTTTGACCAGTCATTCAATTCTTTCCTTTTTCTGTTTGTCAGACAACAAGAAATTAGATTTCAGAATCATTTGATGGGGTGGGGAAAACATTTACTTAGTTATTAACCATCTTTTCATAAGTCTTATAAGTTTACCACTGAGGAAACCCTGCGGGAGGTTGTATTGCAGAATTTCCACCTGAGTATAGGACAAAGAATTGGCTTGTAAGCTCTAGTTTCTCCCCAGTCTATGGATGTAGAACATTTCCAGTCTTTTTTGTCTTGGGGAGTGTCCTGTGTACCATTAGAAATCAAAGCCATTGACAAAGAACAGGCTAAGCACATTGTCATGTGACACTACTAACTTGCTAGGTCAGGAGTCACCTGCTGCCATAGCCAGCTGCCTGGCAGCACCCTTCCAGGATGACCTCTACCATTTACTGACCTGCAGAAACCAGACAGTAGGCTTTGCTTTCAAAGGAAAGAGATCATGTCAGGATCTCTAGAATAAAACCCAGATCATTTTAAGAGAACAGAAATGGGCTGGGGTGTAGCAAGTGGTAGAGAGCTTGCCTAGCATGTAGAAGCACTGGGTACAATCACCGGCACACTAAAATAAGGGTGGGGCAGGATGTAATGCTATTTTTGCAATTTTTTCCTATATTATATAATTTTTTCAAGGTACATAAGATTATATAGTAGCCTAAAATAAGATACACTATAGAAACAGATCATCCATGTTTTCTCAGGATGGCAAGACTATACATTCCTCCTCCTCCTCCTCCTCTTCCTCCTTCAAATTAGGGATTAAACCCAGGAACATTCTACCTCTGAGTACTGAGCTATATCCATAGTACCCTCAGTCCTTTTTATTTTGAAACAAGACCTTGCTAAGTTGCGAAGGGTGCCAAGGCTGGCCAGCTTTCTAAGTATCTGGGATTACAGGTATGCAATATCATGTCTACTACAAATTTCTTCTTTTAATCCACCTGCATTTTCTAATTTTATATTTTTAAGGAGATTGATATACTTAGTAATAATAAAAAGTTCTCTTTTTTCAAGGATGGGACCATTTTCAACTTGCTGCATTAGTCTCTCATTACTCTGCTAGTACTCAACAGGATGGACCTATTATGTTTATTCAGTAAGTTTGTTCACCAATGCCATAGATTAGAATTTAATGAAGTATCTGTTAGGACAGCATAACTGATTGCAGTGAAGACCAGTCACAGTAACTGGTTGCAGCAACTTTCTCCCCCAGGGCAGCTGCCCTTGGCTATTTTCTTGTCTATTTCTTTGCAGGGTCTGTACTGTGCTAAAGATAATCTAACAGCCCAGACAGGCTGACCTCACATGCTTCCACTGAAACTGGCTCCCTGGTTTCAGCTTCCCACACTTTGCAGACCCCTCTCCTGTAAATTGTACCCCCACCCCATTCTTTGCTGCTGATACCATTTTAGCCTCAGACTGTCTGCTGGATCCTCATTTGCTCCTGGATCCTCATTTGGCCTGCCCGCACCACTCCCCCCACACCCCAGCATGGCTTTCCACCCAACACTGTATCTCAGATGAGAATGACGTTGGCATAGCAGTAGGAAACATACTTTCTGTGTCACTGGGGTTATGAATCTGTAGATTTTGCTTCCAGGTTACAACTAGACTTTCTCCTCCCTCCCTCCCTCCCTTCCTTCCTTACCTTTTTTTTTTTCTTTTGTGTGTGTGGGGGGGGCGGGGGATGCTGGGGACATTCTACCTCTAAGCTTCACTCCCAGCACTTTTTATTTTTTGTTTTGAAACAAGGTCTCACTAGGTTGCTAAGAGTCTCATTAAGTTGATGAAGCTGTCTTTAAATCTTTGCTCCTCCTGTCTCAGTCTCCCAAGTACTGGGATTATAGGCTCATGCTACCATGTTTGGTTTACAACTAGACTCCCTAATCTCTTAAAAGGAAGAAATTTCCGGATTGAAAACTTATTGAATCTTATTAACCAGTATCTTTTTTTTTTTTTTTTTTTTCAGTACTAGGGATTGAACCCAGGGGTATTCTACCTCGGAGCTATATGCCAGACCTATTTTTTATTCTTTATTTTTGAAACAGGGTCTCACTAAATTGAAGAGGGCCTCACTAAGTAGCTGAGGCTGGCCATGAACCTGTGATCCTCCTGTCTCAGCCTTCCAATTACTGAAATTACAAGCGTGTACCATGCCAGGAAACCAGTCTCTTTTAATTGAAATATCGTGTGTGTGTGTGTGTGTGTGTGTGTGTGTATGTGTATGTGTGTGTATGTGTGTGTGTGTTTGGGGGTGGGAGACAGACACTGGTGATTGAACCTAGGGGCATTCAATCTATTAGCTATATCCTCAACCCTATTTTATTTACATTTTATTTTCTAACAGGGTCTCACTAAGTTGTTGAGGCTGTCCTTGAACTTGTGATCCTCTTGTCTCAGCCTCCCAAGTGCTGGGATAACAGGCATGCACCACCATGCCCAGCTTTCACTTCCCTTCTTTATGAGAATGGGAAATGGCATCAGTGAGAAGTGATCTGAAATGTTTATGCCTTTACTTTTACATCAAGAACTACTTTAATTTAATTTCACAATCATTTTATCTTCAATAAACACCACAATGACTGAGGCTTATATTTCCTTTTCAAACTATCTAAATACTTTTCTCATCACATAATAGCAAATGGAATTATCTACATAGTTATTTAATACTGATTATACAAATTTATCAAGTTTTACTTCCTGAGGTATTTCTCTTGTATTTTTGAGAATCATGGAGGTTCTTCATCAAAAAGGACACATCTGAAAATGTCAGGGCAGTATGTGTATAATTTTCAACCAGACAACTTTTATAAAGGGTGGTTTGAAGTAAATATTTAAAAACCTTCTTGACTAAAAGTTAAAAAAAAAAAAAGCTTGAACTAACCTATATTTAATATATTTGATTCCACAATAATTTACCAAGCTTCCCTTGCAGAGGTATGCAAGTCATTCTCCACAGTGATTGATTCTTTCATTAATTTAATGTTTTTCCTTCATAGGGAATGTATTCATTTAGCAAAGTCCCTTGGGAGAAAAACAATGATAACCCTATAGAGTTTTTGTTTGTTTGATTCTTTTTTGTTTGTTTGTTTTGTTTCGTTTTATTTTTGTGGTACTGGTGATTAAACTCAGGGGCATTCTACCTATCAGACACAGTCCTAGCCCTTTTTTTTTTTTTTTTTGCGGTACTGGGGATTGAACCCAGGGACATTCTACCTTGAGCTACATCTCCAGCCCTATTTTATATTCTTTATTTCGAAACAGGGTCTCACTAAGTTGCAGAGGGCCTCACTAAGTAGCTGAGACTGGCAGCGAACCTTCGATCCTCCTGTCTCAGCCTCCCAAGGACTGGGATTACAAGCATGGGCCACCACACCCAGCTCCCCCAGCCCCTTTTCATGTTTTGTTTTGAAATAGGGTCTCACTAGGCAGCTAGGAGTCTTACTACTTGCTAAGGCAGTCCTTGAACCTTTGACCCTCCTGTCTCAGCCTCCCAAGTTCTGGGATTACAGGCATGCGCACCACTATACACAGCATAAACCTCTAAGTTTTAAAAACTTTTCTAGTGTGTGTGTGTGTGTGTGTTGGTGACTGACCCTAGGGCCTCATGGGTGCTAAGCACACACTCTGTCTCTGAGCTTTCCCTGAAGCTGGAACAATTTCCAATTGGACTTCATAAAATAGTTTTTATTCCATTTAAATAAATAACTGGGTTTAATAATGTGTCAAGGACTGCACACAAGTGTTATGCTTTTAAATGAGATGTCATAACAAAAGACCAAAACCCGTTACATGCCCAGTGTAAACTTACTGTTGGCATATGGGGTTTTTAGAGAATGACTGGTTTCTCATTGTGGAAGGAATCTAGCCTCTGAGTAGGAACTGAAAGAGTCTCTGTTGTGCATTCTTAGACTGAGCTACTTACAGTCCTCTTTGTTGGTGGCTTACTTGGCTCCTGTCTTAATATTCAG
This sequence comes from Graphiurus murinus, assembly GCA_004027655.1. Classification (NCBI taxonomy): domain Eukaryota; kingdom Metazoa; phylum Chordata; class Mammalia; order Rodentia; family Gliridae; genus Graphiurus; species Graphiurus murinus. The sequence goes on from PVLC010002899.1 coordinate 100,066, forward strand.
AGTAAATGCTGCATGTCCTATGTAATCTAGCTTCAGTTTAAGCAAACTTCAATGACCAACTGGGTGCAGTGGCACATGCCTGTAATGCCACTACTTGGGAGGCTGAAACAGGAGGATCATAGGTTCAAGGCCAATGTGCAGTAACTTGGTAAGATCTTGTTTCAAAGTTTAAAAAGGGGTTTACCTTAGTGGTAGAACACCCCTGGATTTAATCCCCAGTACCACAAAAACAAAACCAAAAAAAATTCACCAACCAGAACAAGCAATGAGAAATGCCAATTAACTCTTAGAAAAGTATGATGAGTTTAAACAAGAAAGTATGGAGGGGCACAGAGGGTTGCCAAATGTCCTGCCCAAAAATTCTGGTCAGTTCCTATGAAGACTATAAAGTAGTTTTACATTTCAACTGTAGTTATTGCTGTCTGCAGCTTTTATTTGTTCGTTTTTTTATTTAAAAATAACTGCTCATCTTCAAAACAATTGTATAAAATGTTACAAAAGACACAAAGTCCATTTCTAGCTGATTCCACATGAATTGTGTTTTGTTCTTTGGTTAACACATTCTTCCTAACACTAAACATTTGCCCATGCCAGTATTTGAGACAGGAATTAAAATACTTTCAACAAATATAAATTCAAATGCCACCATGTGAGTTCTGGTTAAATGTGCCAGTTAAACAATTATGCTTAACTCCCTCTAGAAATAACTCCTAAATGACAGTAAAGGATTTAAAAAGGCATAAAACAACAAAAGCAAAGAGAATGGGAGGAAAAAAATGGGGTAGCATTAAAAAAAAAACTAGAAGCTGGAAATGTTTGCACTAAATACTTTAGGGCAAGGTTTCTCAACTTTAGTACTATTGACATTTGTGGCAATATAATTGTGTGTGTGTGTGGGGGGGGGTTGTGGATGGCTGTCCTGAGCATGTAGGATGTTTGGTAGCATTCCTGCCTGTACCCTTTAGATGCAAGTAGCACCCCTCCCCAGTTGTGATGGCCAAAAATGTTTCCAGGTATTGCCAAATGTTCAATGGAGGTAAAATTGCCCTTGACTGAGAACCATTAATTTAGGAAATAAGAAAAATCAAAGTATTCCTAGGAAAAGTACCCAAGCCAGCTTATTGTGGCCAAAGACCCCCCTCCCCTCCCCAACAAATCAACAAAACAAAAAAGCCTCAGGAGCTAGACACAACATGCAGAAAACAGGATTGGCTAAAAATCTGCATTAGAGGCCGACTGGATCTTCTGTATCCCCTCTGTTAGGGAGTTGTTCTTTGGGGAGGCTAAATCTTAGCATCTCTAGGCTTGGAGGCACAGTTGAGGGTGCAAGTTTCATGCTGAATGTGAGAATTATATGAAAATCCAATACACTAGTGGGATCTACTCCTCTTCCTCAACTCAGCTCTAAGAACATGGGTACATATTCTCCCACAGGAAACTGGAGGATTCTTCTGATAAAAAAAAACTAACCAGTCAGGCGTGATGGCACACGCTTGTAATCCCAGTACTTGGGAGGTTGAAACCAGAGGATCCTGGTTCGTGGCCAGCCTCAGCTACTTAGTGAGGCCCTCTGCAACTTAGTGAGACACTAATTCAAAAAGAATAAAAAATAGGACTGGGGGTGTAGCTTGGAGGTAGAATGGCCCTGAGTTCAATCTCCAGTACTGAAAAAAACAAACAAAAAACAACTAACCAAGCCATGAAAATAAAATAAAAAAGAATCTATTGTTATTCAAATTTAGTGAATGGACCTGTCCACATCACTCTAACATCCTAAAGCCCACCAGAGCTCTCTCCTTCCCTTCTCCACCTGTATCTTTTAATCAAAGGTTTTCAGGGCTTTATGCATATGCCAACAGCCAGGCAAGGAAGGGCAAGCATTTGGAGAAAGCCTCCAGCATGAGAGAGAAAAAGAAATAGGAAGGAAGAAGAAACTTAGAGAAAACAGAAATATTGTGGGGAGCTGATGAAAACTTCAAACAAGTTTTAAGGGAAGCTTCCCTTTCTAGATCTGGTTCCTAAATACCATTCTCCCCTGGGCAGGGGGCAGAGAAGCAGCCTCTTGTGCTGGAAAATAAGAATATGCTCAATGAACCATGAGGCCATGACAAAGAACACAGGAGCAGCTCAAATGGGTGTCCCCTGGCCAAACTGAAGACAATCTGAGCATAAAGACAAATAGTGTGAGTGTAAGACTGTAACTCTTGATTAAAATGGGAATCCATGAATCCATAATGATGTAAACAAATAAGCCAAAGGGAAAGAGGTCATCCATGGGTGCTAAGGCCAGTGGATGGAAGTTTGAATATATCTTCACAAAATAACACTCACAAAGCAAGCAAACTGGCAGGCACAAAATGGCCAGTGATCAAGATTAATGTCACCTAAATGGGAGGATTGACATTGTATGCATCACGTGCTGCACTAAGAAAGAACACAGCATCATTGTTTTGGTATTGTTCCAAGAATCTATGGGTCTCGTCTGGAAATGAGGAAACACTGAATGCACCAAGTGGACCGTCATCCTACACAGTGAAAAGCCTATAGTCTGAAGATGTGAGAGGCAGGGAAAGACTGCAGAAGTGTTCCGTGTTGACATATCGGTGCAATGTATGATTCTGTAGAGGATTCCTAAACCTTTAAAGAAAAAAAGGCACCATGGGACAGATGGTGAAATCTAAATGAAGTCTGGAAAAGATACTACTTCTAGTGCAGAAGCTATGACCAGAGCTACTTCTTGGTTGAGTTTTTGGAGGGTGTGTGTGTGTGTGTGTGTGTGTGTGTGTGTGTGTGTGTGTGTGTTTTGTGGTGCTGGGGATGGAACCCAGGGCATCGTGCAGGGTAAGAAAGCACTCTCTCATTGAGCTACATCCACAACCTTTGATCAAGTTTGAAATAGTTCATTAGACCAGGCACAGTGATGTACACCTGTAATCCTGGTACTTGGGAGGCTGAGACAGGAGGATCTCATGTTTGAGTATTTGAAATCAGCCTCGGCAACTTAGTGAGACTCTGTCTCAACATAAAAAATACTGGGGGTGTAGCCCAGAGGTGGAATGTTCCTGGGTTCAATCCCCAGCATTTCCCCCCTTAAAAAGAAAAAAGAAAAAGAAAGAAAGAAAATAGTTATACCTGAATTAATTCAGTAATTCATCATTTCACCCATTTTTATTTTATTTTTACATTGTGAATCACTACAGTCTACTTTGGCTCTTGCTTTTGCTGTAAAACAAAGTACTCATTTTTGTTGGCTTACTTTTTTGTCTTCTTTAAATAGTATAAAATTACATCTGACTGAATACTAAGTACATTAATGTCAGGTCTCTGTTACTTGCTGAATACTTTTTTAAGTTGATTGCCAAATTCTAACCTTCCAGATGAGTTTAATGCATGGAAGCCTGTAATTTCTGCCCATAGACTTTTAGCATCTTTTATGTAAGAAATTACAATAAACTTGGAGTAGGAGTGGAAGTAGGGAGGATGCAATTTTTAAAATAAATTTCATGCTTTGACTTTGACAATAAATTATTTAACCTGTTTTTGAAATTGTTGATCCACACCAAGTGCGGCTGACCATGCCTGTAATCTCACTACTTGGGAGGATGAGACAGGAGGATCACAGGTTCATGGCCAGCCTCAGCTACTTAGTGAGGCCCTCCACAACTTCGTAAGACCCTGTTTCATAACAAAAGAATAAAATAGAGCCGGGCGTGGTGGCGCACGCTTGTAATCCCAGCATTCGGGAGGCTGAGACCGGAGGATCCGGGTTCGAGGCCAGCCTCAGCTACCTAGTGAGGCACTCTGCAACTAAGTGAGACTCGGTTTCAAAATAAAAAATAAAAAAATATATAGGACTGGGGGTGTAGCTCAGAGGTAGAATGCCCCTGAGTTCAATCCCTAGTACCACAAAAAAAAAAAATAAAAAATAAAAAAGAATAAAATAGGACTGGGGGTATAGCTCGAAGGTAGAATGTTATCCCAGTACCACCCACACAAAAAAGTTAATCCACATATGTTATGCAAATTCAGTGATATAGAGTCATCACTGAAAATCAAGCCTCCTTTATGATACTGCCATGTATCTTGTTTGGGTTTTAGCCATGGTTCCTGGCTTCTAACTCCCTCCTCAAGGCAGACTATAGAAACTAGAATCTGTCTTCCCCAAGGTGGGTCACAGAGACTAATCTTCCCCTAAATTTTTGTCTGAGGTGTTGGTCATATGGAAATTCTCCTCCCTATTCTTGTCCAAGAGTAGGTCATAAGAAAGGCTACTGGGGTCCTGCCTCAAACCCTGGAGGAGGCAAGCCTGCACAGAGAGGCCAGGGAGAATTGAGACAGACAGGTCCCCCTAATTTTTCCCCTAGACCCCAGACTATCAGCAACCATGCCTATGCAGTGAAGTCTCCCTGAAAATCCTGAAGCAGAGGGTTTGGAGACCTTCTGGACAGCTGAACCCATGGAGGGTCCTGGAGGGAGGAGCTCCACGCCCCTCCCCTACACCTCACCCTGCGCATCTCTTCATGTACTTTTTGCAAAATCCTTCATAGTAAAGTGGTGCACACCTGTAATCCTAGTACTTGGTAGCTGAGACAGGAGGATTGTATGTTCAAGTATAACCTCAGCAGCTTAGCAAGACCCTGTTTTAAAATAAAAAATAAAATAGATCTGGGGGTGTAGCTCAGAGCTAGAATGCCCCTGGGTTCAATCCCCAGTACCACACACACACACACACACATACACACACACACACACACACACACACACACACACACCATAACTGTTTCCCTGAGTTCTGTGAACTGCTCAAACAAATTAGTCAAACCCAAAGAAGAGACTGAAGGAACCCTGACTTTTCACCAGTTGGTCAGGAGCACAGGTATGAACAGCCTGGGGTGTGTGCCTGGCATCTAAAGTGTGTGCAGAGAGCAGTCCAAGGGCACTGGGGCCTCAGCCTGTGGGGGTGGACACTCTAGGTAGACAGAGTCAGAACTGGCTTGGATTACAGGATCCCCAGCTGTGTCCACTGCTGTAGAATCGCTTGCCTGGTGTGTGGGGAAAACCTCCCGCACACCGGGCATCACTGGAAGTCTTTGTGCTGGGATGTGAGGGAAGAGAAAAACATGCTGCCTTCTCAGACACATCTTACCAAGTCCCAGCACTGCCTACTTTTCTTCTCTAGAGGAAACAAATTTCTCGTGTTCACATAGGTTACACATAGATTCTACACAGGTAGAGTTTGCTACATCTACTCTTGTTCAGTCCATATCAGAACATAACACAGCTACCAATTTTCTTTCCCAAAGGCTAAATTGTACTAAATAGAATAGATATGCCATAGTATACTTAGTTATTTAAGGACACTTGGGTTGTTTTCAATCTTTTGCTATTATAAGCAGTGCTGTAACATCCAATCATACACATAACAGCATTTAGGTCCATGACAGACAACATCTGGTGGTGGTCTGTGAGGGTACATCCCCTAGTGATGTCATAGCAGTCTTAGCATGTGTAAGAATACTCTCAGGTGATATTTATAAAATGAAATTGCTTACCCACATTTCTCAGAATATGTTTCTGTTGTTGGTAAGTGACTGTAGTTTTATGTTTAAATCGTTGCTACCAGCCGGGCATGGTGGCTTACACCTGTAATCCCAGATAGGAGGTTGAAACAGAAGGATCACAGGTTCGTGACCAGCCTTAGCAAACTAGTGAGACCCTGTTTCAAAGAGAGAGAGAGAGAGAGAGAGAGAGAGAGAGAGAGAGAGAGAGAGAGAGAGAGAGACAAAGCAAACAAACAAAAAGTCTGGGAGTGTAACTCCTAGGTGGACCCAAGATCAATCCTCAATACCACAAAAAACAAACAAACAAAAAGTCAGCTAAACAAACAAAAAAACAACTTTGCTACACTGGCATTTATTTTGGCATTTATTAATGAAGTAGGAGTACAAATTTGCATTTTTCTAGATGGCTACCAAGTTAATCTAACATGACTTACGGAATTATTATTATTATTTGTGTGTGTGTGTGTGTGTGTGTGTGTGTGTGTGTGTGTGTGTGTGTGGTACTGGGGATTGAACTCAGAGGCATTCTACCTCCGAGCTATACCCCCAGCCCTATTTTTTATTCTTTTTATTTTGAAACCGAGTCTCACTAAGTTTCGGAGTGCCTCACTAGGTAGCTGAGGCTGGCCGCGTACCCGGATCCTCCGGTCTCAGCCTCCCGAATGCTGGGATTACAAGCATGCGCCACCACGCCCGGCTGGAATTATTATTGATTTTTTTTTTTAAATTACAGTCATTTCTTTTTATTTTTTAATTGAAGTCATTTCTTTTTTTTTAATTATAATTTTTTATTGTAGTAATTCATGCAATATAGCATACGTCTTTGTTAAGTACTAGTTGTTAACAACATATTTGCACACAATTCTCATTTGACCCCTTCCCCAATTCCCACCCCATTCCCTCCCCCTCCC
>PVLC010002900.1:0-106164 GCA_004027655.1 Graphiurus murinus
GTACTAGGGATTGAACTCAGGGGCGTTCTACCTCCGAGCTACACCCCCAGCCCTATTTTTTTATTCTTTATTTTGAAACCGGGTCTCACTAAGTTGCGGAGTGCCTCACTAGGTAGCTGAGGCTGGCCGCGAACCCGGATCCTCCGGTCTCAGCCTCCCGAATGCTGGGATTACAAGCGTGCGCCACCACGCCCGGCTTCTTCATAGTTTCTTTTTAAAATGTACATGTTTTATATGTTAATGCAGTCATATTTCTCTTTATTTTTTGGAGGGGTTGTGGTCTTGTATAAGAACTTCTTTTGTCCTGTTTTCACAGGTAAACTCCTAGGGTCTCAGTCTGTTCTGGTAAGATATAAAATGTCCCCTGAAGAGCTCATATATTAATGTTCAAAGTTGATGTAACTAAGCCATAAGGGTTGTAATTTCTCAGTGGATAAATCCGTTGTATTGAATTTACTGGGTGGGTGGAAATCTAGACAGATAGGGTATGGCTAGAGAAGGTCGGCCCCTGGGGGTGTTGCCGTAGGGACTGTGCTTTTGTCTTTGAACCCCCTTTACTTATTCTCTGCTTCCTGCCTCCATGATGTGAGGAGCAGAACCCTTGTGCTTTCTCCTTCTCTTTGCTTCCTGCTGCTATGCCCTGAGATCTGCAGACTCAGTCTCACATGAACTGAACCTGACATTTCCAAAAACTGTGAACATATAAAATTTACTTCTTCTAAGTTGTATGGCTGGGTCTTTTGGATTGCAGCAGTGAGAATGTTGACTGAGACACAGTCTCTTTGCTCTTAATTTAAATATATAGTAAGTACTCTTGCTGATCTGATTTTGAAGCACCTCACATATAAAAAGAAGTTAATTGGAAGGGGTAAGGGATATTCTATGGACATATGCAATGATAACAGCAAATAATGATGATTTTCAGCTCATCTCAATTAATTGTACTATCTGCCAGTTAGTCATCCCCTCTGTTATCCTTCAGGACTTAAATATCAACTCCCATAGGAATTCTTCCTTCATATTTTTCAAGACTGGTTTTGAGCTCCTCCTTTCTGTTTAAGCATCATCCTATGCTACCCTCCTTATAGCACTTCTCAGTCTGCAGTATAACTTCATGTATACTTGCTTATGTTCTACAATTCAGCTGTGGGCTTCATGAAAGAAGCATCCATAAGACCTCAAAAAAAAAAAACATAATAGCTTTAGTGTTCTTAGTTCAAGGGCAAAATCTCTTAGGGTCCATATTTCCTTTTCCCAAGGGAGAAAGGCTGAACAGAGATTTATAGGCTGGGTTGCTTAGGGTAGATTAAATAGAGTCTGGGGGCCACAGGCTATAGTGTGGAATTTTATGCTCAAGGCAGTGAGGACCTTGGTAGTAGAAGTGATTGCTTAAGGATAAGAGAATGAAAGAAATCCAAACTCCAGTTTCTAGAGATAGCATGTGTTTTAGTCAGCTTTTCTGTTCCTGTGACCAAAATATCCAACAAGAACAACTTAGATGAGGAGAGGTTTATTTAGGCTCATGGTTTTGGAGGTTCAATCCATAGTCAGCTGGCTCTAAGACAGAAACTATGGTGACAAGGCATGGGGGACCAATGTCACTCTCAAACAATGGCAACCTAAAGCAGAGAAAGTATGAGAGGAAGGGACCAGAGACATATGTGCCTCATGGCCACACCCACAGTGACTCACCTCCTTCAGCCATGCTCCATGCTCACCTCTGAACCTTCCTGCATTGTGGACCATGCTTTCAATAGGTGAGCTTTTGGGGTGACATTCTAAACAACAAACCTCAGTGTCAAGATACAAAAACTACATACCAATAATCAGAGGCACAAGTAGACAGGGAGTCTTTTTGTTTCTCCTCTATCAGGAAGCAGAAAAGTGTGTCAATTATTTTGGAAAAGATCTGATCCAAAATGGTTAAACTATTTGGTGATATGTTTTCCCTCTCCCATCACAGACACAGACACATGTTCAAACCAAAGGAGATGGGCCAGACTTCATAAAACTCCCTGCAGCTCCTTATTTCAAATGAAGCAATCGTGTGCATTCCTTTCAGACTCAGAAAAAAAATTTTTTGATTGAAAGTAAAGAAAAACTAGGGTCTCCTTTTCTGGTCAGTTCCTGCTGCTCCTGGTATTTGACTGCTATCAAGAAGCAAGAAGGCTGTTTTTAATTAGTGAGTTGAAAGACTAATTTTATGTCGTGGTAACCTGTGGGATCTGAAATTCACAGTCCTAGATGTTGCCTGTAGCAAAGTATGCTTATAGCAAGGCAACTTCGAATTGAAAAAGGCAAATAAAGAGTGAACTTTAAGAAAGCATGATATGGGGTGAGCATACTTTGATAGTCATTAGTAAACTAGAACCGCTGTGCATAAGTGAACTAACATTTATAATTTATTGCACATTTTCTTGTGTAAGACTTGCTGTTCAAAAAGTAAAGTATGAATGCTGTAGGCAGTTAGGGCTGATAAAACAAAATATCATAAATGTTATTTTTAAACAAAAGCCATTTATTTCTCATAGTTCTGAAGACAGAAAGCCCAAATTCAGGATGCCAACATTGGCTGGTTCTGGTGAGGACTCCCTTCCTAGTTGCAGACAGCCACCTTCTTGCTATACCTTCACTTGGTGAGGAGAGGAAGCTCTCGTGTTTCCTCTTATATGGACACTCATCCTATCATGGAGTCCCTACTATCACGACCTCATATGACACCACTTACCTCCCAAACACCTCACCTCCTAACATCATCACATTAGGGATTAGGGCTTTAACATATGAATTTGGGTAACAGAAATATTGAGTTCATAATAATGGTGAAGGTTCAAACTAAAAATGCATTTACTTTAGTCCTCACTGCCTAGGTCTCAGGCAATGCAGTTCTTTTAAAATTTATTTTTTATTATTCTTGCATAAATAATTGTGTTCCTTGAGGCCACTGAAGAGCCATAATTAGGGTTAGCTTTATTTTTTATTATTTATTTATTTTTGTGGTACTGGGGATTGAACCCAGGGACTTTATGCCTCTGAGCTATACCCCCAGTCCTATTTTTTATTCTTTATTTTTGAAACAAGGTCTCACTAAGTTTCAGTGGGCCTCACTAAGTAACTGAGGCTGGCTGCGAACCCGGATCCTCTGGTTTCAGCCTCCCAAATACCGGGATTACAAACATGCGCCACAACGCCCGGCTTTAGCTTTAATTTTTAAATGGCTATGATGCATTCAATTAATTTATTTTGGGCAAAATAGAGTGGAAGAACAAACAGATGACTTGCTTGGGTCAGTGTGATAAAACAAAAAAGTCCCTTTATTTTTAATTTTTGATATGCTTTATTGGTGCATTATAGTCTCACACCATAATGTAAATCATGTTGACAATGAGTTACATGCACACAGTACTTGATGGCCCCCTACTCCCACCCCATCCCTCTCTTCCCCATACAGAGTACTGAGATTGACATTTGTATTTTCACATACATACACAAAGCCAGTGGTAGTAATCTCTTCAAGGATCCCCACTCTTTCCTCTCTTTTTAAAAACACTGCCACATTTTGTGCTATTTTGCTATTCCATTTTTCCTCTCTTTTTATCTTGTCCTATAGCCTTTGCTACCAATTTTTGTTTTGTTTTGTTTGGGTAATTTAGGAATCATCTGGTTCAATAAAAAGAACATTGACCCAGAAGCTAAGACAGCTTGGCTGTGCTCAAGATTTGTCCATTAATTGACTATGTGAACGTGGGCATATTCCTTTAGTTTTGGAGAAATTTGTGTTCCCATCTATACAAAGAAAGTATTGGACAAATTGATCTCTTCTGCTTTTTCTCACATTGGATTTACTGAAATATGATCATGACTCAATTAGATATTGATGTGATGGCTGAACAGCAAGCAGAATATGATCATTCCCCTAACTGAAACAGCCTTTAAAAAGGATTCTATTTGTTAAAAAAGAGTTTGTTCTGTCTCTACAATTTTTATGTTTCTCTAATGATGACTGTCAACATCAGATATAGGGATTTATAATGAATGTGATGCACTGAAAGGTAGCCTTTCTCTGACTCATTTCTGACCATCTGATTCTATCAGAATACAGACCCCTTCTTTGCATCATCATCCAGACAGCCCTTTAAGCTTCCTCACATTATGAGGCCCATTTCTTCTTTTATCCAATGTCAACAGATTAGAAATTTCAAATGGGTTCATTTTACTTGTCAATTGATGAAAGATACCAGGAGTCCATGTTCAGAAGCATTGACAGCTATTTGGCCACTATGAACTTAGAAGAGTCAGAGTGGCCCATATGTCAGGAATTTGCAATCTCAGACCTGGATAGTGAGGTTTTCAAGTCTCTCCTGCTGTTCTTATAATTTACTCACTGAGGATCATGGAGCAGATGTCTCTGTACAATCAATAGACCTTCCAAAGCTCTCCTAGTACCTTTACACAATGCCAGCCAGACCAGTTGAGGAAAATTATCCAAATATTACAGAGTTGCTTGGTGTTCACACCTTTCAACTTCTTCTGTTGCAGGACAAATATGTATTTATAAAAGTATTTGCTATTAAATGGTAAGGACTGTGATCAGTGAAGGTGATAAAACCACGAAGAACTTGGAGAAGCCAATATAGCTCACCATTTAAATTCATGTGCCACTTGCTTTATGCATAATACATATCAGGCATTTTAAAAGATGTTTTATTTCACATTTAATCGTTATGAGAATCCTATTATAGAAGTGCACAGAGTTTTACATATTTTTTAAACTTCACATGACAAGGAATGCGTATCTTTACCTCTCTAGACACTTTGTGTGGAAATTGATGATAATGATGAAGAGAAGACCATGGACTCCTCACCCTGAATCCTTGAGGATTTGGGATTTCTCACCTATAGGTTCCTTCTGACAATGAGTGATGAAAAGACACAGGGTGCTTTTGAGACTTTAGTGAGTAAGTAAATAACACTCCTTCATCCCCCTCCTCATTTGATTCCTGAACAAAATGAGATACATCATTGAGGAATATGGAGGTTAAAATATCACATCAATTTCTTGTTTCTGATAAAACCATTTTAAGTTCATGGCTGTGGTCTGTGGCCAATCAAACAAGAATATGAGTTCCTTCAAAGAAACTGATTTCAAGAGTCAGAAAGGATCTGAGCTGAACATACCCAGGTACCCCATATATATTTATTGTTGTTGTTGTTGTTGTTGATGATGATGATGATGATGATGATGATGATGATGATGATAAGGGTCTTAAGTTGACTTTTCCTTGAAATAGATCCTGAGACAGGATTTGAGCTCACGTTATTTACTTGGGAGGTGATTCCAGGAAGCACCATTAATGGAGGGGGGAAGGGAGACAGGGAAGAAAGGATATAAGTCAATCCACAGTACATTAGTGAGCAGGTTACAATCTGTAGGCACCTGAAACTGTCATCCTGGGGTTCCTCAAAGTTGTGTGGAACATGTCTCAGAGTTGAAAAAATGGGAATAGTTAACCATTGACTTCCAGCAGTCATCCATTGAAGGCTACACCTGGGAATGTCAACCACTGGCAATTACTAACCCTCCATCTTACCTCATGCCAAGGCTGACCAAGTCCTGAGGCCAGAGAGTATACTCTTTCAAGCAGAATTTACAGATCCTTGCAGTAGAAATCTATCTGTGTGCACAGGAAAATATAGTGCTATGTGCTTATAGGTAGGGAAGCATTTGCTCTAGACCTGAAATCACCCAGTAAAATTTCTAAGATTAGCTAAGCCTTTCCTTGGAGATATTTGGATATTTTTCTACTACTTCCTTTTTTCCACAAGATATTCTCAATAGGACTCTCCCAACAATAAGCACAAGATTTTTTTCAAGTAGAAAAGATAAAATTCTCTTCCTTCTTTTATATTTCTGTTTTTGAGACAGAAAAGGTCCAAAAGGAGCTCAGAAACAGTAACAAGGTCTTGACTTCACAAAAGTATTGGAAACCATAGTGGGTTTGTCAGCTGTCAACATACGGTCAGCCTGATTTGTTTTAAATAAGAAGACAGAGATAAGTATATTCTATGCCATAGATGCCCCAGCCCTGCTGTCTGGGGAAATCAAGAAGGAAGGTAACATGAGACGCTTTAATGTACAGGGAATGAGGGAGGAGCAGGCTGAGGCCAAAGGTTGACCTAGTGTTCAGTTTGTGGTGACTGAAAAATGATGGTGGAAGGAAGATTCAAAGAAACAGGGTAGAGCTGAAAAGAATGGAAGGGTATTTGTGTGAAAGTCAATGGCTGCTCTAGAGGCACGAGTGGTTGGGACCATCTGGTCCAGTGCACTTTTTCCTGGATCTCAATATTTGTCTATTACCTGCTTGGTGTCCAGGGGAGCAGTAGGAAGTGAAGGTGGAGGCGCTCTCTCAGCAGGAGCTCTGAGAGTAGGATTTCTAAGAGAACTTATAATTGATTTATAATTATTAGTAAATGGAGTTTGTCAAAGCACATGAAAATTTTCCATGACTTTTTGTATTTTCTTTATTTCTCAGGCCTGAAGAAGGAAAAATTATCTCAGTGGTGGCCTTGCTCTCTCATTAATAAGGCGTTAGCTCACCTGGCTCATGCACAGTACAAATAATATTAACAGGATAGCAGTGAGAGCCTTCCCTCAGGGTTGTTCTGGACTTAATCCTGGGGTGGAGACATGTTGTTTCCATTAAGTTGTTTCTTTCTAGAGCCTTATCATTGCACCAGAAACCAAAAACAAGCTGTAAAACTCTTCCAAACATTAAAGATTGGCAAAACTGGTCAAATTGTATTATTATTTTTAGGACTGATTTTAAAGTTTTCTTTGCTCACCCTGGTAGTTCTGTTTTTCCTTTCCCATTTTTGCCTTTTTTATTGTTGCCATTATGATTAATTTAATTCATTAGATTTTCACCAGTAACCCAACTACAATAAGGGCTTCTAAATAGTAGAGACATTTTCTATCCAGGTACAAAAGAAGAAAATCATAAAGAGATCCTGGTCCTATGAGGAAAATAACAATGCTATTAATGATGCTGAGGTCTGTTTGTAAATGGGTTTGAGATGTAATGAAACTGTTTTCAGTTTATTGCTGTAGAACCATATCTTGGGTTTGAATGAGCTGTCTTTACTAGAGGCGTGTTGCCTCCTCCTACCAGGACAACATAAGCGACAAGCTGGCTTGGGGAAAATATCAGGGCCTAACACTTGAGTGCAACCTGAGGATTGATTAGTCAACTTTCTTCCATATTCCTATTCAGGGTTTTTTAAGCAGCTCATTTCCCCTGGATTCAGCCTAATAACTAACCACACACTTCCTGAAACTCCACTGGAATAGAGTAGAGCAAGGAAAAACAGAAGAATTCAGATCTAACATCTCTACAACTACATAAACCTGTAGTCTTGAACATAGATGCACAATAGAATCTCTGGAGAACCTATTAAAATGCAGATCCCTGTGCAGTGTTTCCAAGATGTTGGGTCAGTGTGTGTCAGGTAGATCCTGGGAATCTGTGTTTTTTAACCTGCTCCTTGGGTTTTCCAGTTTTGTTCAACTTGTGTCAATCTCTTAAACTAAGTCAAATAATGGTATGTTTATAGAAGTTTCTAATTCTAATTCAGTTTCATTTTTCTTTCTTCCGTATGGAGAGCTGGCTTGTTGATTAATATGTCTTTAGAGCCCAAGTCTCTGAAGTCAGTGTTGCATTCTGAGATCAGCCTCTCATCTGAAGAGTGACCTTTAACATCTCTTCGGTTTAGTCTTCTCCTGTCTCCCATGTGAACCTCACCAGTCTTATTTCACATACTGAATGCAAAAGGAAAATGATTGTTAAATGTTCAAAAGGTAAATTGCCATGGAAACAGTATGACATCAATAAAGCATGTATGTTCAGCAGATGAAGAAGAGGACAGATTGGGGGGAATGAAGTTATCCATTCATCAACCTTGGATTAATCAATCTCTGCTTGTCATCTTCAATAGAATGATTTAAAAGGAATCATAGATTTGTGGTCAGAATTTGTCTTGTTTAGTATTATTTATTTCAACCCTAGACATTTTTACAAAATGGTACTTCTCCTGGTATATATGCAAACTAGTTGCCAATAGGGTAGGAAGCTAAAGTTTGCTCAGGGACTTAGGATATCACTCTCCTTTTTTTTCCAGGAAGTTGGAAGGAACTGTTCTGATAGGATGTGAATTGGACATTTATGTGGTCATTTAAATTAAGGAATTGTTTCTGAGTAACTTCTGGGACAGGGTGTAATTCTGGGCATTTCTGAACATACAGACAAGGAATATGTAGTCCCTGATTTGACAGTTTTATGGTAATGGTTGCAAAGTGTGGGGTAGACTTAAACTATTAGTTGCCCATGATTCAAGATAAAATATTTGCCATGGTAATTCAGAGCAGCAGAGTTACCTTCATGTTGGGAGAATGAACAAATAATTTATAGTGAGAAATGAGATTTGAGATAGACTTTGAGAAACACATAGGGTTTGATGAAGCACAGGCATTCCAACAACTCTCTGGGATTATGAATTGTGGAAGTGAATAAATGTCAGTAGCTCAACGAGCATGAAGAACCAGTTGTGGGGTACTGGTAAGGATCCAGTGATGGGGTATGTTACTAAAGCATAGAAGTCAAAAGTTTAAGGAACACTAAAAAAAACCCTTACTTGACAGTATAAGTGAATGAAAGCATGGACTTTTTAATCAGATGGACCTGAATTTTAATCATGATTCTTGCCACCAAGGTTATCCTAGTCACATGATTTAATCACTAAATATTAGGTGTGTCATATGCCTGGCATATTGTAAATGTTCAATAAATAACTGCCTGGTTCATATGTGTAGAGGTCACACATAAAAAGGGATGCTAGATGCTCATCTGGATTTCTATAGAGCCAAAATGTATACGTCTTGCCATTTTATAACATACTATATCTCCTTCCAGTCTTAGCTCGTGGCTTAGCTTTAGCCAGCATCTGGGTGCCCTCTTAAATATTTCAAACTAGAAGAAAGAAAGATCAGCCCTTCCAAACTTTCATGGACTTCTTCTGTGGAAGTTAGACTCATTTTTGGGCTTCTTTAAACTGATGATTCCATCTGGCTATGCTTTGGCCCTTACTTCAACTGTCTAGTCTTGCTGGTTTTACACTTTCTGCTTGTGAACATGGCCCCAGCCACACCCATATACCAATATTGCCTCTAAGCTGAGCTACCTTAACGTCTTAAATGTACTATGGTCTTTTCATATCCAAAATATTGCCAGCCAGTCATACAAACTGCTGTTGCTGGTCAAAAATGACCAACTTGATCATGACTGAGAACTTTGGGCAGTAGCTTGGGGCCAGCCTGAGTGTTTATTGACCTTGAGTTGAACTCCTGAGCCTGATGCCCTTAAGCAAAGACAGGAGGACATGTGGTTCATAACTTCTTGATCTTGTGCGAGCAAGCTGGTAGTCCAGAACAGCTCCCTCAGGCCAGCATGCCACTCTTGCCCTGCCTTGAGATGTCTTTGGGGCTTCTAAGCAGTTTCTAGACTCCATGACAGACTGAGAAGTTGGTGGTATAAAAGCTATATGTACGCTAACCCAACATTGTTTAACCCAGTGTTTCTCATAGTCATTAGATCATGGAACCCTCCCTGTTTATGTGCATGCTGATTCTTGCAAGCACATACTAAATGCCTATTAATAAATTTAGAGAGCATTTTCTCTCACATTGATAAAATATCTCTTAGTCAGCTTTTCATTTCTGTGATCAAAATACCTAATAAGAAAAGCTTTGAGGAGGAAAGGCTTTATTGCCTCACAGTTTCAGAGATATAGTCCATGATCTGCTGGCTCCAGGGAAGAAACATAATGGCTGCAGGGCAGGGCAAAGGGAAGCTGCTTAGTTCATGGCAGCCAGGAAGCAGATGAAGAGTGAGGGGAAAAGGGACCACAGATGGATGTAGTTCCAAAGACCACACCCCAGTGTCCTATTTCCTCTTGCCATGCCTTACCTGCCTATAAAATCAGTAAGTGCATTCAAAGTATTAATCCATCAATGTATTAAGCCACTGATGAAGTTAGAGCTCTCACAGTGCAACTATTTCACTTCTGAACAGTGCTGTATTGTGTAACACATGAGCTTTTTGGGGGGTTATTCCAGATCCAAATCACAAGAATGTCCTAATTTAGTCCTCATAAACATGCTGTGAGATAGATTTAATATCTCCATTTTAGTGATGTACAGAATGGAGTTCAAAGACCTTACAGGACTTGGCCAGCATCACCTAGCTAGCAAGTCGCAGAGTTGGGAACAACTGAAAAACCTGCTGCCCTTCTACCATACTCACTGTCTAGGCCTTGTGTCCTTGGCCTTGTGATAAAAATATCAGGTTAGCACAAAGTTGGAAACAGTGCCCTTCCATAGGGTGCCCAAGGCAATATAATTCTATATCAATCCCTGAATCCTATGGCATGGATAGGGTCTACTTTTGCACCAAACTAAACTGAAACCATAAAAGAACACTGAGAAGTCTCCACTGGTATGTCATTCAGTCTCACACCCAGGAGCTTGCAGTAGGTCTGCTGCCATCTGTCTGGGTTTGGGGAATCCTCCAATGGGAGGAACACAGATCATGGCATAATTACCACCTGCTCCATTTGCAGACTGTGCCAGCTTCTTCCACACCCACTCTTGAGACTCCCACTCTAGATGGGAACTGTGGTTGTAGCTTTTGCAGTGCCAGTTGTTATCTCTAGGCTCCAGGGACCAGGGAAGTGGCACAATGACAAAATACTTCTTTCCGGAGGATTTGATGCCCCAAAGTCACATAGGAATGCCACATAATGACAGAAGCTCAGTAAACCTCAGCAAGCTTAGCTGTTCACATTTTTCTTCAGTCAGATTTCTAAAGTAGCATTTAGCATGGCTGAACAGGCATGGGTTCAATTTCTAATACTTGGCTCTGTGCTTCTCTGAGCCTCAGTTCCACTATTTATAAAATAGGGATAATAATACTTGATCCTATTTCCTAGTGTAGTTGTGGGAATTAAATGAGATAGTATCCTATATTATATGTGTGTCTAATGAACACTTTACATCAGAATTTGAAATAAAGAAATTGCTTCAGCTGAAGGCAGCTATTACAAATAGTTCGCTATTTCCCCACATTTCAGCAGCAGTAGCACCTCAAGACCCATCATCAGGCCAAGTCATAAATGAATGAAGAATAATAACAATGCCCATGAGTGAGCTTTTAGTTTAAGAGTGAGACCTTGCAAAAAGGATTAGCTCCTATAGCATACCACAACTTCGGTCATGGTGACTTGAAGTAGTGGTAATGTCCCAGCTCTTTAAATTGCCAGTTAAAAAAATATAGTATAATAAAAATTCATTCTCAGCATCACATGTTAAAATTGAGGGCTTTTCATTCATTCTTTGCTTCTTCTTTTGCAGATGAGACTGTTCTTGGCTCCAAAATGACACAGATAATAATTACAAAAGTGACATTCTAACCCCGATCTCTTATATGATGACAATGATCTGATTCAACATACTCATTAAATAACATTTTTTAAATATAAAAATATAAAGAAGTGGGGTGTGGTGACACATGCCTGTAATCCCAGTACTTGGGAGGCTGAGACAGGAGGATCACCAGTTTGAGGTCAGCCTCAGCAATTTAGTGAGGCCCTCTAAAACATAGCAAGACCCTTTTGCAAAATGAAAGAATAAAATACAACAGAGGTATAGCTCTAAGATAGATTATCCCTGGGTTTCATCCCCTACCACAAAAGAAGAAGAAAAAGAAGAAGAAGAAGAAGAAGAAGAAGAGGAGGAGGAGGAGGAGGAGGAGGAGGAGGAGGAGGAAAAATAAGAAAAAGAACACCTATAATCCCACTCTGTAGACATATTCACCATTACCATTTTGGCAAATACCTTTATTTTTATTTTATCTTTACATATTTCATTTCACCTGCTGGGAGAAATATTAAAAGCCAAGTCTTCTGGCCCTCATGCTCAGTGATTTCTTGAGAACACCAGGCTGCCTTTCTAATCAGCATCCTCATTTGATATTTGATAAACAACATTTAGGTTTTAAATTCTCAAAACTAATTAGGCTCCCAATGATCCCCTAAAGATATACAGCTCATTAAGAAGACAGGTATAATAATGAAACCTGGAATAAATCACATCACTAACATGGCTTAACAGAGAGCCAAGTTCAAACCCATTCCTGCCCACAAGAAGCTTGCTCAGTGGCATGCCCTCTATCTGAAATGGAGCCTCTATGCCTGTGCTCATCCCAACCCAGAAATAGAGCAGAAAATGGAAAGGCCACATGAGATGCTCCCTACAGCCCTGTTAAGGTCAGGAATGTAATGCCTAGGCTTTAGGCATTTTGATTCTGCTTCCCTTCTCCTTCCCATAGCCAAATTACTAGAACTTGAGCTGCAGCCTGTGCTCTAACTTCCTGTTCTCTTTCCAATCCACAATCTTGTTATCAGTATGATTTGGGTCTGCTAGTGAGAAGGAAGGGTATGCTCACAGAAATGTGGATGAGGGCATCTGAAATCAGTAGAATGTCCTTCTAGTAGATTCAGTATTAATGGAGGTGCTGCTATACCATTCTGTGCACTGGGGAGAGAGTAGGAGAATCCCCCCTTTCCCCTATTTCCTTAGTTAAGCTGAGCTAAGAAGTCCCCCTAAGGCTTTTATTAACAGAGTATCCACATTCTTTGTGCCTCGTTGGCTGGCCTATAATTCCTTGGCGGAAGCAGGAAGTAACTCTACTGTCCTAGCCAACTGAAATAATAGGAAACAAGTGGGTTGGAGAGCCACACAGCTCCTTTGTTACACAGCACCTTAGTGAGGCAGCCATCTATTTTTAGAAAAAAAAAATACAGCATACTCTTTGGGGATCGGCAGGTAGAATAATGATCTGCTAAACTTTTGCAGTGAAGATTTTTTAGCTGGGCTGCAAATGAGACTTTTTGCCTACCTCAATGCAATGCTGTTAGTGTAACCACACATCCCTGGGCAACCAAAACATGAACACTGGGGAAAAGAGACATAGAACTCTATCATAGAACTGAGGGTTGAGGGAACATGCTATAGTAATTGCCTGAGTAAATTCATTTAGAAAAGTAGATGGCCTTATCATCAGGTGTATTGAAACCTCCAGTCTCTGCTCAAGTGTCACCTCAGTTAGATCTCCTTTGGTATTCAATCTAAAGTATCCATTATCATTATCTATTGTTTTAGCCAGCATTAATGTTTCCCTGCACACATCATGACCTGACATTACATTTCTTATCTGTTTATTAATTTTTCTCTTGTCAGTCTTATCCACTAGAATGTAAAGCTCAAGAAGACAAGAGCCTGGTTTTGTTCACCACTATGTTCCCAGAGTATCAAATGGTGCCTAACATGTGGAAGGTAGTCAGGAAATATACATTAAATTGATGAATGAATGGCGTAAATGAATAAGCCTAGTATTCACAAGAAAATGAGTGTACTTATAAAAATAACAATAAACTAGTCTGGCATGTTGTCACATGCCTGTAATCCTAGTGCTTGGGAGACTGAGAAAGGAGGATTGCAGGTTCGAGGGCAACCTCCACAAGCTATTGAGGCCCTCAGTAATTAGTGAGACCCTGTTTCAAAATAAAAAGTAAAATAGAGCTGGGTATATAGCTCAGGGTTATAATGCCCCTGATTTTGATCCCCAGTACCACACATACACACACACACACACACACACACACACACACACACACACGCACACACGCACACACACATATGACAATAGATGACGAAAAGAGCAGTCAATATTTACTAAATGTGTGATCGTGGGTTTAGAACATGAAAAAATGGCAAAGTCACAGATGGGTGTGGTAGTGTAGACCTGTTGTCCAAGTACTTGGGAGGCTGAGACAGGAGGATCTTAGGTTTGAGGACAGATTCAGAAAGCAAGACTCTCAGTAATCTAGTGAGACTATAAAATGAAAAAGGGATGGGGGTATAGTTCAAAGGTAGAATGCCCCTGGGTTCAATCCCCAATACTACAATTTTTTTAAATTGCAAAGCCAGGATTTGATCCTGGGACTTGAGCCAAAGATTTCAGTCTTACTAGACTAAGGATTCATTTGATAGTATTTTGAATTGAATTTTTTGGAATTTTCATATTTCTTGTTCAACTCTTTAAACTATTTTATTAAAATGACCACAGGAGATAGATATTTCTTTTATGACCAGAGAGAATGGTAATTCCTTTTCTTGAGGGTTTAAGAATAAGGAGTAAAGGCCATTCTGACATGCTGTAATTTGGACTTTCTCCTGTTGGAGACATGTCCTAAACACCCATCTTGAAGTGTTTTACAAAGCCAGAGCATGTTGGGGCTTCCTGGTCACTTTTTAGTCACTTTCATTGATGGAAGTACAATTTGTATGTACTCTCTCTCTGCAAAGAAAATGAAACAAAAATAAACCGGAGCACAAAACTACACACACAAAAAGCAGCCCACTGAACTACTCAAGGGTAAAATATTTTTGTATGTGCATCCTAAAGTCTCCAAGGTCTCCGTAGTAGCTTCTCTCTTTGGGGGGGGCTGCCAGGACCTGTCAGCCTGCTGTCTGGGAGAGTACTTGGAGTCTCACTGTCATCAGGAGCACAGCTTATCCATGCAGTAGCACCTGGCACAAACCATTGCCAGAATAGTCACATCATTATCTTATGTTTATGTAAATTAAAGTCTCTATCCTGCATTTGTATTAAAATTAGCCAATTAAAGAGTTTTATTATTCCTTTTAGAGAAGATAGGCATTTGAATGAGAGACTCTGCATCCATGAAAGATTCAAGGAGTCACTGCATGGTTTCCAAGGAACTGGCCAGGTCCAGCACTGTCTATACTGTGTTCAGTCAGCTCTTTGTCCTAGACTCTCAGAGCTTAGAATTCTATTGTACTCAACCCAGTCTGAATCTAGGACTCTTCTCAGCGTTCAGACCATTAACAGACTTCCTGCGCCATTCTTTTTTCTGTCTCTCTGGATGGATCATGATTATGCTGACTTCTGATATGAATTCCTTGGGATTTCAAAATTTTTTTTCAAGGTTTCATATTGATTTGTATATAACTAGTAAATCTGCAATAGGAATAATACAGGCTTCTGATACTTGCATTCCTGTCACTTTAGATAAAGGTCTATTTCTTTTTTACCAAGTTTCACTTTTCAATATTGGTTGAAGTTGTAAATCAGTAAGGAAGAAAAGTAGCTCATGTGCTTTGTTCCCTTAGAGTGCACATTTCTTCTACCAACTATTTCAGGTTTCTCACTCTTGCTGCATATTAAAACCACTTGGGAGTACTTCAGTAAGTGACCAATGACCAGGTTCCAACACAGGCCAAGGATTCTATTTGCATGACTGCTTTCTGTGCATTTAAGAAATATCAATGAAGATCTGACCATATTTCATTTAGAACCCCCTACGTGCACACGCAAACACTAAATTATGTCTTCTTGGAAATATCAAAGTGCTTTCTGGAAGACTGCCTCGATCTCCTTCTGTGAAACCATGCTTAAAGTATTATGTCACAAGTCAGCATCTTTTGATCTACTTGTTTGGGGTTTGACAACTTATTTGGAAGCAACAATGATCATGATGCAGCCTGAGGTCCACTTGAATCACTCCTTTCTGTTTTCAGAAACATAGACATTAAAGTAATGTCCTCTAGTACTTGAGAAAACTCACATTCTCAGCCTGAACTGCACTGTTGTTGAGATACCTGGGGAGCCTCCAAGAGACATCTCTAACACTCAGGTGTGCTGGCTTATGCCCTGTTAAACAGTATTCACTGCACCAAGATAAATCACTTCCTTGGACTGGTTTGATTGTTCTTTAGCTGATGGAGTATTGGTTCCTATTCATTTTACCATTTTAATTTTTTATAACTTGTCAGTTTTCTGTTTTCTCTTCTATAATAACATTTTTTCCAGCAGTATATCAACTTTAAAATTTGACTGTTAGTATACTCTGCAATGGGAATTTGGAGGGCTACTCTTTATTGATATCCCAGAAGCTTATATGCAAATGACAATCATCAAGTTTGTCCCTTGATTATTGATAGCATCTAGTAATTAGTCTTGTTTTTAATTTAAAGCTGATTTAAGCTGTTGAGGACTGGAAACACTTTCACCAGGAACTAGATCTGTTTACCCCTTATTCTTTTCGCTGTGCCCAGAAACAATAGTAGATCTTGGCTTCTATGAAATTGCTCTTCATTTAAACCTTTTTCTTAATATAGAATATAATGAAGAGTTGACTACATGTCTAATGTACTTCTCTAGATTCAAATATTAGACATTAGATGCTGCCCTTTTCCATATGAGACCCAATACTTTTTTCTGTTGATTATTCCTTGATATTTATTTAAATATTTTTTAAGTAGGAATATCTAGTCAAATGTGATGATGAGCCCCTTAGAGGCATTTATCAATGATTTTATGGTATTATTTAGATGTTTAGATGATGCTGCATATAATTTGTATTTTGCTTTAAATATAGAGGCTATTTGCAAATATATCCACTATTCCTTCATTGATTTCAAAAAACCATTGACATATTAAATTTATTTTGTTATTTAAGTATTTTTACCAAGATTTTTTTATGCAGGGGTTTAATGCACTATGATATTCTAATCTTCCTCTTTTATTCTTCCTATTTGTTATCACACTGACACTGATAGAAAGATGGGCAAGAAGTAAATCTTCAGTTTAAGTATTTTCCCTCTGTGCAAAATAGGTAAAAAATTAATGGAGAGAAGAGTGAAATTATTAGTTTAAATGAGGCCGTGAAAGTGTGTGTGTGGAAAAGAAGACAGAGTACAGGGGAAATTTAATCTTATTAGAGAAGGAGGAATGGTTTCTTTTGGGGAAAAAGGAACAGATTAGTTGAGAACAAGATCTAATTACTAAAATAAGTGAAACATTCCTGCAGTTTGTTTTTCTGCTGATAGGCCACATTAAGAGCTTTTGTATCTAATAAAAAAGGAGTGCAGCATAAACATCAAAATAACAATGCCTAGCCAGGCTTGGTGGCCTGCCCTTGTAATCTCAGCATTTGGGAGGCTGAGACTGTTGCAGCCAACCTCAGCTGCTTAGTAAGTTTTGAAACTTAGTGAGACCCTGTTTCAAAATAAAGAATAAAAAATAGGACTGGGGCTGTAGCTTGGAGGTAAAATGCCCCCAGGTTCCATCCCCAGTACTGCAAAACAAAAAAACAAAAACAAAAAAAACCAACAATGCCTATTGAGTTCCCCATTCTAGCACTTGTAATGGAAATATTTGACATCACTAAGTCTGCAACTTGGTAGGGTGTGAGGTTGGAAAGTAGATTTCAGCATCAGATGAACACTCAACCAAGAACCAACCTCCACAGTCTGTTATTCTACTGCGTTTCCTTAAAATGTTATGATGTATGATTAGCTTCACAATCTAAAACTATTCCATTTCTCTACTCTCCTCCCAATAATTGTGAAGAACTTAAAATGTGTTAACTTTGATCTCTCAATTACTGTGGACCAAATTATTGTCCACCAGTATTTAGTTCCATATATTTTTATACTCCCTCCATTAACTATTCTTTTCTTTTATTATTTAGTTTAGTGTTTATTTAGATTGAGAAGCAAATTTTTGCTTGACATATTTCGTATATCCTACTCCTTTCATTTGGATTTAGTTGCCTTCTGTTCAAACTACAGTATATTCCTTTAATAAAGTTTATCTATAGTAAACTATCAATTTTACTTTGTCTGCAGAAGTCAACATTTACCCTTTACTATTTTTTTTTCTTTTGAGATGGAAGTCTTACTATGTTGCCCAGGCTAGCCTGGAATTCCTGGGCTAAAGTGATCCTTCTGTTTCAGCATCCTAGCCTGGAATTCCTGGGCTAAAGTGATCCTTCTGTTTCAGCATCCCAAGTACCTGTGGCTACAGGTGTGGTTCCTATTTGCTTTTTAATTATATATCAGTGCAGTAGAGATGTCTTAGACTGCACCAACAACCTCAGCACCGTAAAAATCTACTCCAGTTTGGGTGCAGTGGTGCACAGCTGCAATCCCAGTACTTGAGAGGCTGAAACAGGAGGATTGCAAGTTCAAGGCCAGACTCAACAACTTAGTGAGACAATTAGCAAATTAGTGAGACCCTGTTTTAAAAAACAAAAAGGACTATGGATGCAGCTCAGTGAAAGAATGGCTCAGGGTTTAATCCCCACAACAACAACAATAACAACAACAACAACAACAACAACAAAAGCTGATTCCATTTATTGGTGATTGTCTTCCCTTTGTAGATAATCTTTAGTTTTCCTTGATTCACTTGAAATACTTTTTTTTTCTTCAGGGATCTACAGTGTCACTATACCATGTCTAGGTATAGATTTATTTATCTATTTTTCCTGGAACTTAGCATGTTTCTTAAATCTCAGGATTCATGTCTCTTTCTTCAGTTCTTAGGATTTATTTTTATTATATCTTGAAATGTTTCATAACACCTATTCTCTCTATTATCTCCTTCCAAAAATCCTGTTGGACATTGATTCACACTCCTCATTTTGCCTTCTCTGCCTGTTAATCTTGTTTTTATAATGTCTATCCATGTCTGGAGTTTTCTCAGAAAGCTTCCAGTTTACTGATTCTTCATATCTGTGTGGATTCAAAATAGCAAGAGGTTTTAATAATTTAAATTTTATTCATTCTAACAACTTCAAACTAACTAAAAATTCAACTAAAACATGGAATTTAGTTATTATGCTACCATTAGAAATTATAGACTATGCTGTGGTGGGAAGAGCACTGGTCTTTGATGTTTTTCCCTGAGAGTAAGTGCTGAACAAATGTTGAATGAATGAACCAATGAACCTGTTCTCATTTCCCTTTATACAGGCCTGTTTCCAGTGCTGAGGACACAGTAATGCTACTAACCCAGTCTCTAACCTTATGGAACAGAAGCCATCACATTGCTTATATTAATTATCTATGTATGATGTAGTGGTAGGAGCCAGAGGAAGGAGATAGAGACACAGAAGTATTTGCAGAAGCATAAAGTTTGAAATAAGTTTTGTAGGATCATTAGGAGTTTGTCAGGGAATAAGGCATGGGAGGGAGAAAGAAGAAAAACTGTATTAAAAGTCTCAGAGAAGCCTGGTTTGATGGTACATGCCTGTAATCCTAGTACATGGGCTGAGACAGGAGGATCCTAGGTTTGAGGTCAGCTTCAGCAACTTAGTAAGACTCCGTTTGAAAACAAAACTAAGAGGGGTTGGGGGTATATCTTGGAGGTAGAATGCCCCTGGGTCCAATCTCTGGTACCAAAAATCATATTAATGATAGCAATAATAATTAAAGGCCCAGAGATTCACTATAATCTAGGCTACCTGAGGCCAGGCATATTGATGGGTCCTCACAAGGGAAATGCTATGGACATCATCAAGGGAAGATATAATCCTCTGCCATGGTTCTTTCCACAAGCAGCTGTTCCCTAAACCACCTGCGGTCCCTACCCATTCAGGCTTCCTGGTGACGTAAAACAGAGAGAGGTGCAGGATGGCTGATAAGCTTACAGAAAGTTAACGTACTCTCAGTACCTTAACTTAATCAATGCATCTCATTCCAGGTGCTAGATGCTGAAACTTGGGAGAGAAGAAGAATCATCATCTTAATAAATGAAAGCTGCTCTAGCAGGGCTTTCAGCTATACTTATTGAATATGTGCCAGAAAATATGCTGGGATGCAACAGCACACAACACAGATTATGTACATGACCACACAAGGTAATGCCTTGTGGGCTATTGTAAGGAATTTAGATTTCCTTCTATGTGACATGGGAAACTGTTGGGCATTTTTAAGCAGACAGGCAACCTAATCATATTTCAGGTTTTTTTTTCTTTGGTACTGGTGATTGTACCCAGGAGCATTCTACCTCTGAGATATACCCCCAACCCTTTTAATTTTTTTTTTTTTTTTTGGAAACAGGGTCTTACTAAGTTGCTGAGGCTGGCCTCGAACCTGTAATCCTCCTGTTTCAGCCTCTGATGTACTAGAATCACAGGCATGAGCTACGATGCCAGGCTGGGTTTCAGTTTTTGAAGGGCTGCTCTAGAGACTATATGAATAATTGAGTCAAAGGGGACAGAAATGCGAGAGAGGAAGAAACTGAGGACCTACTGGAGGAATTTAGCAGAGAAGTAGTGATCACTTATACTAGGATGGTGGCAGAGAGGATGATGAGAGTGATTGGATTGAGAACCTATTTTGTTCTAGACCCCATGTGTTCGAATGTGTCAGTGCTCACATGGGTATATACTCATACCCTAGCCTTACCTGCTTTCTGGCTTGAGATTTGGAAGATTTCTCTGGGCATATGTCACGTGGGCCAATTAGCTTCATTTTCTCATGAAACTTCAATAAACAATCCAAATGTGGCAACTCTGGCAAACATTTTCCCCACAAATGGATAGAATCATGACTGTGTGATTGCCTTTTTGTGCTAAAGAAAGAAATTGAGAAGATGACCTTCCCCAGCCTGGCAGTGTGCTCGATAGGGTATGAGTGTAGATTAGAGCCTGGGCAGGGTGCTCTGCTACACATTGCACAGGAAGGGGGTATTGTAACTGGCTTAACAATCATGACATTGAAAATTATATTTAAATATAGGCTGCCATTTCCCAATGTTTCTCCTACTCACACAGAGCAACTTCAGCCTACAGCCAGTAAGCATTCAGTTTCTCCCAATTCTGATAACCCTCAACCCACCTCTGCAAGCTTTTTTTCCTTCTAATATATAAGACACAGTACCATCTGAGCTTAGAATACAGGCTAAAGACCCTGAGAGAGAATTGAACCTGGCTTCTAACTCAGTGGACGTGACTGTTGGAATTATAATGGAGCAGGGAGAAGAGGCCAGGAGACTAGATGCCAGGATCATCTTTCCTCAATGAGAGGAAACATTGTGACAATTTGAATGTCATAGTCTCCTTATGAGCCCTTGCAATGGGACTAAGAGAAAGAGAATAAGAGATAAGGAGCAACAATAAATACCAAATGGCTTTTTTTCAATTTTTTCCCTCTCTGCCAGTTGAGTAGAAAGCAGATGATGTAAATTGTCTCCATTCCATGGATAAAATCACTCTAATATTTTATGAAGATGCTAAAAGAAACAGCTCCCTACTTGACTCACTTCCTGGCACAAACCTCTACCTCTTCAACAAACTTGGACCATTTTATCATCTTTTAATATTTTTAATGACCCATAAAAAAGCATGAATGTTTTCAAATAGCAGGAGGACAGAAACAGGAAAAACAACCTAGCCATGTCGATTGATGGTGAAGTAATCCTTGTATTTCTCCCTCAAAAATTGGGACGTGATGTGGGTGCTGGGCCCTTCAGAGTTCTTGCACTGAGGAGAAGGAAACATGACCAAATTATCAACTCACTACACACCTACCAAGAATATACTTAGTGTGTATTAAGGTGCTTGGACCCTAGTACATATTCAAGAAATATTTATCAATTGTGTGCTCTTGGCTTTGACCTTGTGCTGGTCGCTGATGACACAGCTGTAAACAATATGCTTCCCTCAAACAACTCACAGATTGTAGGTAGTAAACAGGTGTGCAGTGAAATACACCAGTGCTCCTACACACTCCCTTTTGCTCTGCTTATCTTCAGCTCCACTAGGAAATCTACATTTGTGTTGTTACTCTTAATGTCAGAGGAAGTATTTTTAAATAAAAAGATCAAATGCGCCTCTTGTGGCTGGAGAGAGATCCCATGGCATTTTTTAGACAAGTAGGATTTGGATTCAGAGACAGCTGATGTTATTAAGCTTTGTATATGTGGTATGATTTGGCTGCAGTTCTATACAGAGCCTGTTCACTGATCTGTCAGGTGTTTGTGAGAGACCTACTAATGTTTGGCCACACCAAGGAAAAACAAAGGCCCGGGATTTGTTCAGGGTCATTTGACACAGAGGGAATATTCCTTGTTTAGATCTGAATCTGGACCAAAGCTTGGTCCTAAAATATATCCTCATGACAAACTGTTATGGCTAATCATGCAGGCCCTACATGTGTTGTGAGAGCTGAGACCTATCAAGGAGTTTGGTGCACTGAGGTCTTTGAGTCAGTGTCTGCTGTAACCAGCTTAATCAGAAACTGTTCCTAGCCTCAGGTGGCCTTCTAAAAGTCTTCTGGCCCCAGCACTATGGAAATAGTGCTGGCCCAGCAGACAGAGATGTGGTAGTTTGCAACATCTGCTGTGGCTGGCTCTCCTGCTCAGCTGCTTCACTGGTGAGTTTCCTTTGTAGATTTCTAACAACTGTGCCTGATGTCATGTGGTATTAGGGTCCACTCACATAATTGTTCACTGTAATTAGTAATCAATAGCATATGAACCATTCTGAGTCTGAGATCTATGTTCACTTAGCCAAGTAATGCTAAATGGAGCCCCCTCCTGGAACTTTTGATTGGATCAGGGATTTAGGCAGTCACCATTATCTATATTATCTTCCTCCTCTTCTGTCCAATGTATAGCTGCTACTGTAGCAGTGTCCTGAAGGATAAATGGGAGCCATTCAGTGATGCCAGAGGAAGACTGGACAAGGCATTCCTGGTAGGGGAATAATATGCAAAACTCTGAGATGTGGAAGAGCTGCTCTTTATCATTTAATGAAGGACAGTGAGGCTTAGTGAAGTTAAACATTCTGCTTAAATTCAAAAATCTAGTAAGTAGCAGAGCCCAGATTCAGTTCCATGACTGTCTAATGCCAAAGCCTGTGTATTTGCACATATGAAGTCTTATGAAGGATGGGCTGAAGAATGTGGATATGCCTCATTAAAAAGTAGCACCATTGATACTTGGAATTTTGAGACAGGAGGATAGCAGGTTCAAGGCCAGCCTCAGCAACTTAGCGATGGCTGCGGCAACTTAGGTTAGCCCTGCTTCAAAATAAAAATAAAATAGAACTGGGGGTGTAGCTCAGAGGTAGAATGCTCCTGGGTTCAGTCTCCAGTACCTCCCGCCACAAATAAGTAGAGCAATTGAAAGGCTAGCGAGGAGACTTAGATGATAAAAGCACTGTTTTAAGAAGGTTAATTTGGTGGCCATGTGTGAGCTGGATTAAAAGAGAGGCTAGAATTATAGACCAGTTAGAATGGCAGTCATCAAGAGTACAAACAATAATAAATGTTGGCAAAAATGTGGAAAAATAGGAACTCTTATACACTGTTGGTGGGACTGTAAATTAGTACAGCCATTATATAGATTAGTATGGAGTTTCCTCAGAAGATTAGAAATGGAACTACCCAGCTATACCATGCCTCAGTATATTCCCAAAAGAATTAAAAGTCAGAAAACTACAGTGATACATGCATATCCATGTTTGTAGCAGCACAGTTCACAAAAGTACACACACACACACACATATACACATACATATACACACAGTGGGATTCCATTCAGTCATAAAGAAGAATAGAATTATTTAATTTGTAGGAAAATGGACAGAACTAGAGAATATTATGCTAAATGAGATCAGCCACTCTCAAAATGTCAAGGGTCATACTTTTTTTTCATATGTGGACACTAGAGAGAAAATAGGAAACAAAGGGGACTTAAAATAAATGAGGAGAGAGACTAGTAGAATAAAGGAAGGGGAATGGAGGATGGTGAGAGGAAAAAAAGGAGGACTGAGGAAAAGTTCAAGTAATGTTATGTCCATATTTTAATGTATCACTACCAATCTCACTAACATGTATGGAGAAGGAGGAAAGGGGAGTAGTGTGGGATGTGGAGGGAAACATGCTAAGTGCTTGTGTGCATGTATTTGTATCACTTTCAACCTCACTAATATTTATGATGTACCAATAAAATTATATTAAAAAATAGACAATCATTGGTTGTATTATAAAAGCATAGGTATAAATGATTTAAAACTTATTTCTGTGTGCTAAACAATTGATATTTAATCCCTCCTCATAATATTTATCACAGGCATATTTTTATTTTAACTGGCAAATAATAATTGTACATATTTCAGGGCATTATATGTTTTGTTATATATATATTATAGAATGATTAATCGGGCTAATTAACACATCCATCATCTATCATACCTTTTTTTTTTTTTTTTGCAGTACTGGGGATTGAACTCAGGGGCATTCTACCCCTGAGCTATACCCCCAGCCCTATTTTTTATTCTTTAATTTTGAAACAGGGTCTCACTAAGTTGTGGAGTGCCTCACTGGGTAGCTGAGGCTGGCCGCGAACCCGGATCCTCCGGTCTCAGCCTCCCGAATGCTGGGATTACAAGCGTGTGCCACCACGCCCGGCTTATCATACCTTTTTTTTAAAAACACTTGAAATTTACTCTCGTAGTCATTTTGAAATATATAACACATTACTATTAGTAACTATAGTCACCATATTATATAATAAATTACAAACTTATTCCTCCTGTCTAACTGAATCTTTGTATACCATGACAAACAACTCCCCACTCCATCCCCACCCCCATAGCCTCTGGTAAGTACCTCTTTACTTCTGTGAGTTTAAATATTTTAGATTCTACCTATAAGTGATATAAACTTACTGTCTGTGCTTGGTTTATTTTGTATAGCATAATGTCCTTGGAGTTCATCCACATCATCACAAATAACAGGGTTTCCTTTTTAAAGGCTAAATAGTATTCTATTATTTATATGCACTACAGTTTCTTTATCCACCTGATATTGATGGACACTTATGTTGATTCCATATCTTGGCTATTGTGAATAGTGCTGCATTAAACATGTAAGTGCAGATGTCTCTTCAACGTATTGATTTTATTTCCTTTGATTATGTACCCAGTAACAGGATAGCGGATAGCTTGATCATATGGTAGTTTTTATTTTTTAAGTTTTTGAGGAACCTCCATACTGTTTTCCATAATGAGTGTACCAGTTTACATTAGTACCAACAGTATACAATAAACTTTTCCTTTTTTTCACGTCCTCACCAACAGTTATGTCTCATCTTTTTGATAGTCAGGCTAACAGATGTGGGGTGCTGTATTATTATAGTTTTGATTTTCATTTATCTGATAATGAGCGATGTTGAGCATCTTTTCATATACCTGTTGATCATGTGTATATCCTCTTCAGAAATATGTCTAATCATGCCCATTACCCATTTTTTAAATTGAGTTATTTGGATTCTTTTTATATTGCATGAGTTCTTCATATATTTTAGACATTAACTTCTTATCAGATATTAGTGGTTTTTCTCCCCACATATACACACAAGTTATAACTACATATGTTGATGGATGTGTTAATTTGGTTGTGGTAATCATTATATAATATATGTATATCACATTATAAAGTTATATGCCTTGTATATATATATATATATATTTATTTGTCAGACTTCAATAAATTTGGAAAAAACAGGTTGTCAAGTATGAGCGGGGAGTGTCAAAAAAGTATCAAGCATATATAGAAAGCCAAATCATGTGTATATGTATTCGTGTGTGTGTGTGTGTGTGTGTGTGTGTGAAAGAGAGAGAGAGAGAGAGAGAGAGAGAGAGAGAGAGAGAGAGAGAGAGAGAGAGACTGCTGACTGGGAATTAAACCAGAACATTCTACCTTTGAGCTACATTCCCAGCCTTTTTTATTTTTTGTTTTGAACGGGATTTTTATGGGTTGCTGAGAGCCTTTCTAAGTTGTTGAAGCTAGTCTCAAACTTGCGATCCTTCTGTCTCAGCCTCTCAAGTATTGGGATTCCAGGCATGTGCTACCCGACCCAGCTCAAATCACATATTTTTGCCTTTCTAGCCAAATAGGTAAGCATGGATATGGTGGGGACATTTCAGGGTTAAGACAGAAAATTCAGCCTTGGAAGCTAAGGGTGTGAGAAGTTAGAAGAAGCAGGTGATTATTACTTTTTTGTTGTTGTTGCCAAGATGGCATGTCTCAGTAAAGTATATTTGCAAAAGCCCTGGAGAGAGGGATCCATTAATTGTCCTTGCCACCAGCAGACATGCTTTGATGGTATTGCTCCTTCCCAGAGAATTTTATTGAGTCCTTATTGCTCAGTTGTCTAGTATTAGAAACTCTCAAAAATTATCTTATTCCCTGGAGGCTGTACTTTTACTTCATCTACCCATCAGAGGGTAGGAATACTGACCCTTCCAGTTTTCATGTAATTGATAGGAGCAGCAGTGATGCTTGCTTCACCCTGCCTACCTAGATAGCATGGCCCCACATGTTCACTCTCAGCTTCGTGGCACATTCCTGCTTTATGTTTTCAGGGGCCCTTGGGCTTGAATCTTCATGATGATTTTGTCTAAAAGATGTTTGTGTTAGTCAACTTTATATTACTGTAGCAAATGCCAGAGATAATCAACTTATTAAAAGAAAATATTTATTTTGACTCATAGTTTTAGAGTTTTTTATTTACGTTTGGTTCGTCCCATTGCTATTGGGCCTGTGGCAAAGCAGCACACTGTGGCAAGAATATGCATGGGAGCAAAGCTGCTCACTTCATTTACAGGAAGCATAAGAGAGAGATTAAAAAAGCAGAGTGCTACAGTTCCCTTCAGGGGCATACCTAAAACCTTCGACTAGGCCCCACCTCTTAAAGTTTCCATCAGCTCCCAATAGCACCTAGCTGGTCCAAGCCTTATGAACACATGGAGCCTTGGAAGCCATTCCAGATGCAAA
Organism: Graphiurus murinus; assembly: GCA_004027655.1. Classification (NCBI taxonomy): domain Eukaryota; kingdom Metazoa; phylum Chordata; class Mammalia; order Rodentia; family Gliridae; genus Graphiurus; species Graphiurus murinus. Next base: position 26,768 of record PVLC010002900.1, read on the forward strand.
CTATAGCAGTCTTTCTAGTAAGATAGATTCTTCAGACTGCCTCCTCCAATGTACTTGAGACAAAAATAAGATGAGTGCAAGAAACTGGCAGCCATGTGATCTAGACCATTCCATTTCATAGAATGAGGCAGAAAGCAATTTTTTATCTTATCTTAGATGATTAACTATTAATGCAACTGTTTTCAGGGCAAGTTTTTCTCTCTGATGTTTCACTTCTAGGAAAGAAAATAAAGGAGGCCCAGGGAACACTGAAACTCACAGTGACAAATGCTAGTGTATTTCCACACATACTACTCTCTGGCTGCCAAGGGCTGTGCGAAGTGTAACCAGTGTCTTGTTCTGCTCAGCCTCTGATTATATGTGACAGACTTTCCAAGGAAGCACAGGCCATATACCTTGGCCTACAATGCCATCAACCACTTGGTTACCTAGAACCATAGTCAGCTTTGACGTTGGAAGACAATACTGAAGAAGAACATAGCAAGGCCTTTATTATCTGAGAGTCACAGGAACAATTGTTGTTTAGCTTTCCAACACCTTCCTGTTCTTCCCCTATAATTAAATAGTATCCTGATGGACAGATGCCAAAAGATACAGACATAAGCTCTTTATTCCCTAGATCTCTCTCTGCTGCGCTTCTATCATCTCATGTATGCACCAAGTGCCTTCATCTTCTCTGAGTAGTAACAGGTAGATTTGGGGTTGTTGAAAAGAAATGAACTGGGTGCTATGTACATGTATGCTTATACCACACTAAACCTCGATATGATATATGGTTACAATGAACAAATAAAAGTATATTTTTAAAAGTGTTGAAAAAGAAACAAACATGATGTTGTCTTAAACATATGGACAACACATCCACACACATAGAAGCACACAGAAAGTGTCTCAGGAGTCTCAGCACTGGTCAGATGTCCCCTAATAATGTGAGCCAAAGGGACCCTGGCAGTACTTCTACTTATTTAGGGGAAGTATTACTCTCCCAGGGGGATTTGGAAAAATTCTGGGAGTATTGTTAATTGTTACACTGTTGGCATTTTGTTAGCAGATGCTAGAGCTGTGAAATGTTCTGCATTAGAGGGGGATGTCTTGCCCAACAAGGAATTATCTGGGCCCAAAGGCCAATGTGCCACTGTAGGGAAACACTGGAAAGGAAAATGGTGAGGTGGGCATAGCAGAGCTCTGTGGGATTTCTGGGGTTACTGAAGATCTATGTCAACTGGTTAAAGTGTATATCTAAAGGCATAGAGATAGAAGTTATACCAATTGAGGAAAGCACAGGGGGTGTAGGTTTGGACAATATAAAAGAGGTATTTAGGATATCTATAGAGAAATATTAGGATATATTATTTCTTCCTTGAAAGTATTAAAAATTACATTGCTTTTAAAATGGCCCCAGTCTCAAAGGCTTAAAGAGTTAGCTTACAAAATATAATTTACAAATAGCAAATAAACTTATGAGAAAATGCTCAACTTGCTTCTTTAGTAATTGAGGAAATTGAAATTAGTAGGCCATCTGTTTTATATTTATCAAATCGGCAAAAGTTGGTTCTTTTTTTGTTTATATTTAATAATAATCATTATTGAAGAGCATTAAATTGACACTGGTATTCAAGTATATAGCTGTTTGAAAGGTACCTTCAAATAATCACTCAGAAATAATGTAGACATGATGTATCTAAAGCTTTAAGATGTGTACATACTTATAATGCTACATCTAGAGTATAAACTAAAAAATTTTGTTGTCATCCTTTTGTCTGCAAATATGATTTAAATATTTATTGTTGCTTTGTGTATTAATGTTCAGAACTGGGGGATTGGTTGGTAGCATATTATGTGATTATTTACAATTTAAGTTGATAATGAATTTTAGTAGCATGAAGTTAGGTCAAAAGACTGGAGATAAAAGTCTGACTCTGTGGGAGAAAAAAATAAACATATGTATAGAAAAAATAAACATATGTAGAAAAAAAATGAACTGGGATAAAAATATTACTGATATGTTAATAGAGGATTACTGCTAGTTTGTGTTTGTGTGTATTTGATAGCTTCTTTGTGATTTTCCTAATTTTCCACAACAGGCAACCTTATTAAGCATCAATAATTAATTTAAACATACTTATATCACAGACTTGATGCTTAGGAGATGCAAAGTCATTTTCAATTAAATTTTAGTAATTTGGGGCAGGCTAGGGATTAGATATTCCATTTAGCATAATATGAATAATCCTATGCCCACTAGCTTATATTAATATAGCATTATCAAGAAATAAAATTGTTAGTTCTTGCTTTCTCCTCAAATGTACATTCTATTATTAGTCTCACATTGATCTCATGTATATCATTCCCAATGGGAAGGTGGTTAGAATGAAGTAGCTATTTGGGCAGTAGCAATAAGTTGGGGTTTGTTTATTTTAATTTACATCTCATGCATATCAAATGAGTTGGATTGACCTGAACATTTCAGTAAGGTATCATAAAACTTTGCAAATAACTATTGCTAATTTGTTTCATTTTTTCTGAATTCTCCATTTTCATTCAATTCCCTTGAGTTACTTATTGTTTGTAGACCTCATAGAATTGCCGGATCTCTTTAGTGATACTTGTGAAAACAGTACACATGCAATAATATGCTTCTGGGGTCATTTTTCCATGAATAACTTGGTTTCCCCATGAATAAGATACAACTAAAACTATTGTTAAATTCAGAACCACCAAGATATTTGGACACTGAGCCTGGAAATGTCAATCATTGTTATAGACTACATTTAAAAGATACTGATTGTGCCTATATGTAGTGCAACTTTACTGATTTCCAAGAAAATTGGAATGAGTATCTGCAAATAACTTGATTATGTACACTAGAAAGTTAGAAAAACAAATAAACAAGATGTAGAAAATGCATCACACCATGCACTTGGCTCATTTTGATATGAGGAGTTAGGTTCTAATTATTTATGAAGTTGTCACTACATCCTTCGTAATAATAACATGGTCTTCATAATCAGATACTTCTTTGACTCTGTGCTGTGAACACAGAGCTGATAAACAGGGCTCCATAGTTTAGATGCTGTTTTTCTTCTTCTTAGTATTTTTTAAAAGAAGCACTGAGTCTGGTGATTAATGAGAAAGGCCTGGAAGAAGATTCTTCCAAATCAAATATGTAAAAATAAAAAGAAGTATCTTTGCTTACAGGAAATCAAATTTCAGACTAAGATGCCAATGTGGGAGCCAATCTCAGCTACATACCTATCCTCTGACTCTAGTGCAGAATCAACAACAGCCACTGGAGCTCTTGTATGGAGAAGTGAAATCCACAGGTCAGCCTAAACCTGCTGAGTCCCTTTGACTGGGTCAGTGACTCATCAGCTTTCCTACTGGATTGGAATTTTGGTATTTTCTTTTTCAATGATCCCACAATCATTTCAACCACTTAGACTGATGGTTATAATACAAGCTAATCCTTATAGCTACAGTCCTAAATCCATATGATTACCACTTTGACTTTTGCAAAACATTTTTTTTTCCTTAAGAACTCCTAGGATATTTACACTGATTTGAATTTTCTGCTAAGAAGAATTGTGTCCAGTCAGCAGGGAAGGTACTATAGGCCCTTCAGTCTTGCCTCTAAACCCCCTGGGTCTCAGCATGTTTTAGAATACAGAACATTTTTGTATATTAGAATGGTAATGAAGTGGGATATATAAAGACAGTAAGTAGACTCATGGCAGTTCAGGTCTAATTTTGCTGCCAAATAAGTTCACTTCAGGTCAAACAATACCATAAAATTATACCTCTTTCTGTCTTCAGAGGTTTCTGGAGTTTGAAATTGCAGGTATGGTAATAATGTACAGTGGATCTGTGGAACCCCAGTGATAATGAATATAAGCACCAGGAAAATAGGAATGTTCTGCTGGGCCCTCTGCTTGGCTCATTTAAACTGTGGATGAGGGCACCGAGGAACATTTTGTGGACAGGCAGGAATTAGGGTTATTGTCATAGGTCTGGTCACCATCATAGCTCCTATTTTCCAAGCAATATCTGTGCCCTGTTCCAGGTGGCTCAACTACAGGTTAGATAAATTATTCAGATTTACTCAGTCATCTACCTAGCAAGGGGTCAAATGAAGTAGGTCTCAAGTGAAGCTCTATTCTTGTCCCTCAGTGGCTGATGATATAAACTCATTCTCAACCAGGAATCTCAACTCATTGATAGAAAGGCAGTGTAGTTGGGTGAAGGGTGCATTCAGGTAATCATACTTGATTTGTCACTTTGAGTGTGTGCTCTTGGGCAAGTCATTTCAACTGTCTAGGCATCAGCTTCCTTCGTTGATAAATGGAGGTGACAATCTATTTCCAGCCTACCTGATCATAGAGTGATAGAGATCTTGATAGATAATAATAATAAAAAATGTGAGGGTACTTTTTTAATCTCCAAAGTGCCACTCTAGTACAAGGTGGACAATTATAAACACATGGGTGAGGCTTGTGTGCCACCTTGCTTTGAGGCCTACTTTGGAAGCAAATGGCCAATGTGATGTGAGAGGGATATCTCAAAAAGCAAAGTGTCGTCAGTGGACTTGGAGATAGGTATCACCAGAGCAAAGTCAGTTACCCATATCATCTGCCCTGTCCCACCCTCTCAGCTACCTCTGAAGTCCTTTTCATGCTCCTTAGATTTTCCTTGTTGGTCCCTTCCTTTTCTCTTCTGTGTGCTTCAAGCCTTGCATTAATTTTTTAGCTGCTTTCATAGCTGGCACTTACAAGCTTGTTGTGTATCTTCCTACCACACTTTCATTACCCCTTTCTCTCTCTGTCCCATCCATTTTCTTCTCCTTTGCTTGTTTCCCACATTTACCTATACATTTCTGGGTCCTAGTGGCTGCTCAATAAATATCGGCTATGTGAGTGATCAGAGGACTTAAAATTACTCACTTAGCTAGGGATCGAACAAGGTAGGCTTGAGTTACTCACAGATATTTACCATCTAGATGTGATCTCCTTAAATTTTCAACCAGGGTCTCTAGGACCCACTGATATCTGAACTGTACTTCTCCTTTCTGGCATTCAAAGGCTTATTTAATCCAACTAATCTTATAAATGCTATTCCTGGCAGCCTGACCCCTGGTCACTCTGTGCCTCTATATTAGCTTAGGTCATTCCTCCATATAAAATTCCCACCCTCATTTGATTTACATATTCCTAAGCATCTTTCAGCTCTACTTCCCCTATAAAGCCTTCTGTGGTTTCTCCAGTTTATATGACCCTGTCCCTGCTGAACTCCTGAAGCACATGTGCTCAGTATCACTGATTCCCTACTTAATTATTCTGTTTTTTATGACATATATGCATGTATTGCAAGTATGCTTTGTTTACTTGTATCAGACGCTGTACTTATTTGTTTACATTGAATATATATATATATATATATATATATATATATATATATATATATATAACATATTTCTGATCATTCGGTATTTTCATTGTGCCTATTTTACAAGGTTCAGAGAGGTCAAGTTTGTAAGCGTGAAACTGGGATTTAGCCCAATTTTCATATGAATTCAGAGCTTCTATTCTTAACTGCTACATAACTGAATATTAATCTTTGCCCTGAAAGAGCTTGCACTGTAGCTAGAAGATAAAAACTGAGTATCAACTCTTATCTCCTGATTATGAACTGAACGCATTCCTCTCAATTTTGCAAATTCAAATACTGAGGCCCTAATCACGATGTGATGGTACTGGGATGTGAGGCCTTTCAAAGGTGATTAGTTTTAGTGAGATGATGAGGGTAGTGCTCGCATGAGTGTTCTCAGGCCAGCTGGGCATGATAGCACACGTCTGTAATCCAAGTACTTGGGAGGATGAGACAGGAAGATCACAAGTTCACAACCAGCCTCAGCAACTTAGTGAGGCTCTCAGCAATTTAGCAAGACCCTGTTTCAAAACAAAAAAAATAAAAGAGGGCTGAGGGTATAGCTAAGAGGTATAATGCCCCTGGGCTCTATCCCCAGTACCATAAAAATAAAAAAAGAGACTACAGTTTCCTCTGTGTGTCATGTGAGGACACATTAAGAATGCAACAATCCACAACCAGGAAAAGAACCCTCGCCCTGGCCAAATTATGCTGGCACTGTGACCTTGGACTTTCAGCCTCCAGAAATCTGAGAAATAAATGTCTGTTTCTAAAGCCATCTAATCTATGGTATTTTGTTATGGCATCTCATTCTAAGATGCCTCCTCTATCACCTTGGTACATACCCTGGAAACTCTTAGATGCTCAATATTTCTAGATTGCTTGATTGCTTAAAAGTGAAAAGCTACTGAACCTTAGTAAAGGCCAGGACAAAATACCTTAATTTGGCACATGGTAAATGTATTGAAAATATTCCTGAAGTGATTATTTCAACACCAGATTGAGTAAGAAAAAATGCTAAAACTTGGTCAAAGTACTTAAATTCTCTGTGCCTTAATTTACTCATTAGTAAAATTGGAATAACAGTAGGGCTTTCCTCAAAGGGTTATTGTGAGGAGTAAGTGAATGACTGTATATAAAGATTTTAGAACAGTACCTCGTAAAGGGAAAGCCCTGTATGCTTCTGTTCTTTCTGTCATTATTTTCATTGCTGTTAGTGTGTGCAACTTGATATAAAATGGAGAAGGATATGTTACTGATAATAGTGATCTGTATGTCTTAGGGAAAGAGAAGTTCTCACTATTTTGTATGTAATTTGTCACTGTACTAGACACTTAATAGGAATTAAAAATACCTAACCCTCACACTACTGAAGTATCTACATAAAAAAAAGTTTAAAAGTTAGAGGTTGGATGACATCTACTTGTGTTAAAAAGAGTGGTTTCGAATATGCCTTAATATCCAGTCTCTTCCTCCATTCTGAGCCTCCTGAAACCCAATTTCTGGTTCATCACTATACAAGGCTTCCATTTCATGATAGAATTCTCTGTTCCTGCCTTGATATAATGTTATGAGCAAGGATGGCACAGTAATAACTCTGTTCTTTTTCATATGAATAAGAATGAGTTTTTTTGGAAGTCTTTCTATGCCTGATGTTTTGAGTTTTTATCATTTACCTTAGGGCCCCATTCAAGAGAGCCAGGCTGTGGGTTATATTGTGAAAGCTGCCTTTATTTTCTTCTCCATGTCACCTGGGAGATTCGATGGGTTTTCTGTTTGTAAGATTATATGATGTCCTAATTTTTGATGGACTATCTGTCATCACCTTTGGGGTTTGTCATGGTGGCATCTAATCACAAGACCTTTGTTTTGGTAGGAGAAAACAATCAAACATTTTTACTCAGAAGCCCCAGAGTCCATCTGGTCCAAACTTCCATCTAATGGCAGGGACCATGTTTGCTTTGTTTCTCTTCTCATCACTAGTAGCCATCACTATGCTTGGCAGAGAGTAAGTATGCAGCTGTTGATTAAATGAGAATCTTGAAGGGGGAATACTGGAAGTGCTTTATGTGATTAGGCTATTTGGATTTGGCCAATATAATTTGTACTGCAGCAAAAATGCCTTTTCTCTCCTCTAACATCTGCAGTCTGGATAATCTAGCTCTGTTCTCTACCTTCGAAATTCTCAATTTCCCCTAGTACAACACTCACTGGGCTGCAATGTGCATTTGCCTCTGTCTTTCTACTCCTACTTGTATTCCCAAAGCTTTATGTCTGTCTTGTCCAGTGCCAAGAATAGTACTGAGCCCATTATTTCTGATAAAAAATATTAGTTGGATGAATGGATGAATGACTCTAATGCCCATAGTGAAGAGTGCCATGTATCATATTTATATCTCACAAGAGATTTATTGTGGACAAAGATATCAGAAGGTTGGTTCTTAGGAGTACTTCTAGGGGAATGGTTGGTCATAGTTTCTTCATTCAAAAGAACAAGCAAGGGAATTTTTGTGGTACTGGGGATTGAACTCAAGAGCATTCTACCACTGAGCTATACTCCCAGACTGATTTTATTTATTTTTTGTTAATATTGAAACAGGGTCTCACTAAATTGTCAAGACTGGCCTCAAACCTGTAATCCCCCTGTCTCAGCCCCCTAAGTACAGGGATTACAGACATGCACCATCACACTCAGCTATACAATATTATTAAGCCTGCTGATTTCATAATTCAGGTCTATATAGTCTGACCCCATAATCCATGCTCATATCCATCATGTTCCATGACATCTAATTACCAGGCTGGAATAAAGTAAATAATACAGAGGAAAAGGAGAAGTCTGATATAAAGGCCAAAGATTGCGCTTCCTTGTCAGACTCCCTGACATAGTTGTTTAACATGTGCAAAAGCAAAAAATTGGGTTTAGAAGAACAGTCTAGCTATATATATGCTAATTTCAGATAGTAAGTGACTATTAAATCCCAGTTCCTTACCATGATGTACATGACACTTTTTGGTTGTGGTTTACAAGTTATCTCTGTCCTCCTAGTATTGTTTCCCTCCCCTTATTAACTTCAAGTTGGATTTTAGAGGCCTATTGAGAGGCCAGATTTACCTTCACCTTGTGTGTGTATCACATTTAACAGAGACCTTTCACATCCAAGATCTCGTGGTATCCTCACAACAATGCCACTCAGGGTTCTTGCCATTTTATGGCTGAGGAAATAAAAATGAGAGAGCCCAAATTCATGAAGCTACTAAGATATTGGAGCCACCATTGCTGGGCACCTTTGCTGTAGGACACAGATGAAAGCAATACATTCATCAGAGGAAGCATATCAGAGTTTGTAATTCAGTTTTTGTAACCCAGTTGGAATGAACCAGTTAGTGAAACATTTAGCTTTTCAAAATATGTACTAAAATGCAGGAGTGCAATACTAAACTAGGATTGCTTTTTCATTCCATATCTAAAAACTCACTTAATAAGTATTGATTATGTTCATAAACAGTGTATTTTATATTATGACAGGAATATAAACATTAGAACACACTATTTTCCAGGTTTCCTAAAATAAGAAGTATATAATGAATATTTTAGTTGATAGGGGCCATAGAAATTTCTGTTCAGATATAGCTTATTGGGGTATATGAGATAGGGAGAGTTGGTTCTCTTTTAGCATGTACAACACACCTTCATTCCATTTCAATTTTATTTGCTCACTTGGTAAGTGACAGTTGATTCTTCCTTGTAGCATCTCTTCCCTCATGACTAGAATAATGTGTAGCTTTGAGCATATTCTCCTTCAAAACAAACATGACTCATAACCTATGTGGATGCAATATCTATACTCGATTTGGTGAACATTTGAAAATATAAAGTGGGAATAAACAAAACCATTACTGTAATTGATTTTCAAAATGAACCTAAGTATAGATGAAGGGGGGGCTGTGATATTGGAAATACATTCCAATTAGCTCAATCAGAGAAGAGAGGAAAATACATTAAGGAGATCCCCATTCACTTACTCAATATTTAACAAACAAGGCATAGTTGTAGACAATGGAGATACATCTGTGATTTTTTTAAAGACAAAAAACTCCTGCCCTCTTGGAGCTGACATTCAAAAAGGGAAAAAGAAACAGCAAACATAAGTGAATCATCTTATGTCAGATGGTGATAAGTGCTGTGGAGAAAAATAAAGCAAGGAGGAGGGTGCCAGTGGTAGAAGTGGTTAGCAGAGCCTACTATGTTTTAGAAGATGGCATCTGAATAAAGACCTGGAGGAGGGAAAGAAGGAAGGGATGCAAACATCTGCAGAAAGCTCCAGGCAGAATAAACAGCAAGTGAGGAGGCCTTATATTGGTGTCATAGTCCAGTATGCCCTGGGGAAGGAATGAGAAGAGATGAGATCAGAGCAATGGACAGGAAGCTTATTTGCCCATGGTAAATTTGGTTTACAAGGTATATGGTGATATCCAACTAGTGTCATGAGCACTGTTAGTGCTTTACCCAGATGTCCATTACTAGGCTACTGTATAGATTCCTTAGCTGCTAGGAGTGTTTATTGCTAAAGCTCATGGTACCTCCGTTCTTTGTGGTGAGAACCCTCTTGCCTGGGATATTTTGCCTCTGCATCCCTGGGGGCAGACTAAAGCCAATGATTGGCTCAAATACATTGCCTCAAGGGGAGGACAATCTTGCAGTGCACTTCATGGTCCAGAGCTTCCATGGGATTGGGTTAAAGGTAATCTCAAGCTGAGAGTACAGCCTTACTTTGCTAGCTCCTTCCTAATCCTCTCTTGCTCACTCTCATTTCCCCTCAACAAATTCCTCCTCCAGAATCCACTTCTGGAGAACCTGACCTAACATACTAACTTTCAACAATGTAATTTTATAAAGCTAATAAGCTCTATCTTCCTCTTCAGATATTGACTTTGGGTTACCTTTTCTTTAACCAAGTGAACCAGATGGTGAGGCAAATAATTCATGCCAGTCTCTACTCCCTTTCATTGTCTTAATGTGGTCAACAATAGTAACTTATGAGCTAGATAGCACCAAAGGTGCCATGGTTGACATCTGTGAAGGAGGAGAGCATTTTAACTATATTCCCGTTGTGTTATAGTTACCGATTTATTTTTACAATGGTAGGTGAATCCATAGGAGGGTACTTTTGGATACCTATTTTCATTATTTGGAATCTCAGCCAATACATATTGACTTCCTTCCTGCAATCTTGCAATCATTTTTGAGTGACTATTATATCTGTTCTTATCTGAGGAACCCCAATGTTTTATATACCCTTTGCCCAAATACAGCCTTTTAGTCCTGGTCTCTACCTCAGGGAAATAAGCTCGGCCTGGAAAATATGAATATTGAAAAGAAACAATTTTGCCTTTTCCCACTTCTCACAAACGTGAGGAAATTGACTCCATCAGGGAAACAGGATGGAAGGTCAATGCTTTGGGTAACAAATGATAATCTGTTTATAAATCCATACTATAGCAAGTAGTGTGAGAAAACTCCAACTGAAGGTTTTCTCCCTTGCATGTGTTGGAATGAGTAAATCTAAAGTCCTAAAGGGTCTCTCCAGCTTTCTTTGGTTCTCTTCCTACCCACCTTTAGCATAGGATTTGACCACATCCCTGAAGATAGTTGATTCCTATTTCACATGCCACCCGTAAGGTGTAAGACCAGAGAAACTCACATTATAATATTCTTCTTTCCCTGTTCTACCTTCCCTTAACATACTCATCTAGACTAAACCAGATGATGTGAGTTGCCCTTTCCCCCACTTTAGTATTCACCTATGAAGTAGCTAGGGAGGCACAATTGTCCCCACTTTGCAAATGAAGAAATTCAGATTCAGAAATTCAGGTGACTGGCACAGGATCACAAAGCTAGTAAGTAACAGGAACAAAACTGACCCCACATCTTCTGACTGCTATGCTATTCCAGGGAACAGTGTTAGGGAAAATTGAGGACTTATGTTTTGGCAATATGTTTATTAATAAAACAATTCCACTTTTGCCTTGCATAGGTATGTCAGTACATCTTCTTTATTCAAGTCAAATATTTGCTTTTTCCAAGTAACTTTGCATGAAAGCATCTTGGTGGATGACTCTATGCCCATGGAATGATTCTGTGAGCACTGAGCTTCTGGATTGTGGCTATATGATTCTTCATCCTCATTTCACCAGTTGCATAGCTACCTGTTTCCTTGGCCATCTTTGCCATCTGATAGCACATTTCCTACCTCCTATTTATTGTCTTGACTTCTGGTTGGTTACTAATCAGCCGACACCATGCTGTGTTGAATGGGATTCTGATCCAGACACCCGAGAACTGATTAATTGCTGCCTGTACCTGTGTCCCCAAGCTCCATTTACTCTCCTAGGATTTGCCAACAGCAGACAAGCAGTGACAAACAAAACTAATAATCTACCTAAATATGTTGGGATCATCTTACTTCTAGTTCAACTAGATAAAGTTTTAGAAAATAGGGAGCAGGTAGTGAGTTGAGGGAGATAATGGAAGAATTAATACATGAAATTTTATGGAAAAGCTGGCGGCTGGGTTTTATTTTTTCTTTTGTTATGGAAAGCAGTACTCTCTTGGCGGTTCAGAACATCAAAGATGGCGTGGTGAAGCATGCTTGTAATCCTAGTACTTGGGAGGTTGAGACAGGAGGATTGCAAGTTCAAGACCATCATGAACAACTTAGTGAGACTCTCAGAAACCTAGAAAGACCCTGTTTCAAAACAACAACAACAAAAAAAAATAGAAAGGAATGAGGATGTAGCTCAGAGGTAGACTGCCCCTGGGTTAAGTTCCTAGTAACTACCCCTCCCACACACACAGATGTTAGGAACTTCTGCTGCTGGCAATTATTTTAAAAATGACCAGATGGAGCAATTCAGTTAAAAATATTGACTGAGATTCTATTATGGATCTTACAGGAAACTTTCAAGGGACCTTGTTCTGCAGGACCTTGAGGAGCTATCTTTGTGGTTGGTTGTATTTGAGATGGTGCAGCTCCCTGAAATTTGATGGCTTGGATAATTTCTAGTCTTCTTCAGATGCTATATGGCCTCTATTTCTAGTAGTAGGGGTGGCTCTCATGGCTCTCACTTCATTCCCCTATGTGCAAGGATAAATGGGCACCAGGCAACAGGCCCAAAACTGTCATTTTCAATTCATCCATGCTATGTATGAAGTGGCCAGATTGAGTTATCACAGGCCCTGTGGCAAAGCTGGGTGCATAAGAAGCTGACAATACTTCTGTGTAGATGTGAGGCCACATGCTAGGCTCGAACTGTGCCCCATGAGGCAGGAGACAGTAAACCTGACCAAGTCAAAACCCCTTTGGCAGAGAAACCCCCAGAGTTGAGAAGCTCCTGTGGGGTATCTGGCTAAGGAAGGCTCCTACCTTCTCCTACCACAGATGCTTACTGGGGCCCGTGCTCATAACTGACAGCATTCGCACCTGTCTGTGTTTAGAGTCATGCCAATCCCAGAGGGCACAGCTACTTATAATTTTCTTGCCAAAACATGGAAAAAATTAGAGGTTTGTTGTCTTTTAATTCAATGAGAAAAATCACTACCATGTCCTCCAGCAGCTAAGTATGTGTAGGTGCTGATTAAAAATCTTTCTGTTTTGCTCTAGAAGTGTACTTGCTCAGCCTGGTTGGGGGGATCCCGTTCAACTCTTTTTGTCATTATTGTTGCTGTATTTAAATTCAAAAAGGAAAATGAAAAGGGTTGTCAGGAGTAATTTGCTTTCAAGCTGCAGTGCTAGCAGACCTTAATTGAATAATCCCTGTCTAATGGTGTTTTCTTCCCAGGGTTACTTCTAAGTTTACCAGTAGCCCCCAATTTGCCTAGCACAAAAGATTTTCAGGTACTTTGTGCATGACATAAAGCATGGTACACTACAGAGAGAAAAGTTTGTTATCATATAAACACACCTGTCATACATATATGTCGTTTCTCTTGGGAGAGCTGCATAGGGCAAAACTGTAAGAGGCGAAGATTAATTCATTCATTTATTAACCTCATATAAACATGCATTGCTTTGTTCATTCCTGTATGTTCCAGGCAGAGTCTAGCACAGCATCTGGTACATACTAGGTACTGAATGAATGCTTATACAAATGAGCCTATTGAATCTAACAAATCTGTGTTTGATGCTGGATTTGGAATCAGAGATCAGGCTGTGTTTCTAATTTTGTCAAGCACTGTTAACCTGAAGCAAAAAGACTCCCTGATCCTCAGTTTCCTTCATTGTTACAAGCAAGATAATACTTGCCATCTATATTTCCAAGTTTTTGTATTGGCTTGCCATTCCATACTTTGTTTCAACAAAGGGTTATGTTATCAAAGAACATTTCAAAATCACTGCTCTAGTGTGTCAATTTCAGGACTAGGTATCAGATTTCTTCTGTTCTGAAATCAGCCCTATTTATGTGTCCTACAGATTGAGAACTGAAGCTAAATTCTACTTTACCTTTGAAGCTCACATTTCCTGAGGTAAAAAATGCTATCATGCTTCCCTTGATATTACAACTTATTTAGTGGGGAGCTAATTTTGTTGATTGTCTTTGATTGATTTGGGGCTCTTTTGAGGAAAGTCAAAGAGGAAGTTTAATTTTTCCGCAAGTTATTTGATTCTAACACAGTAATGCTAAACTTCTCCCTCTACAAAGACTATTTTATAGAATGAAACTGTATATACCAAATAGACCTAATAGAAATATATAGAACATTCCACCCAACAACATCAGAACTTGGTCAGTTGCACATAGAACATACTTTAATATAAACCATAGGCGATAAAACAAGTCTTGACAATTTTTGAATGATTGAAGTAATCCAAAGTATCACCTCTGACTAGAATGAAACTAGGAATCAATAAGAGGCAGAAAACTAGAAAATTTAGGAATATGTGGAAAGTAAGCAGCACAGTCTTCATAGTCTTAAACAATCAATGGTCAAGGGAGGAATTAGAAAATACTTAGATATTAGTTAAAATGAAAATATAACATGTCATATCTTATAAGATACAATAACAACAGCCATCAGAGGGAAATATATAAGTACGCATGCCTATATAAAAAAGAAGAAATATATCAATCAATAACCTAACTTTAAAATTTAAGAAAACATAGAACAAACCAAACTAACCCCAAAGCTGGAAGAGAAACTAAATAATAATGATTAGAATGAAGGTTTTAAAAAGAATAGAAAAATAAACACAATCAATGAAACCAAAAGACGGTTGTTTGAAAATATCAGCAAAATTGACAAAACTTTAAATTGACAAAGAAAAGGAGAGGACATAATTAACAAAAACCAAAAATGAAAGTGGGGACATTCCTACCAACCTTACAGAATTATAAAACATTGCACAAGAATAATATGAGCTACCAAATGCCAATAACTTGAGTTACCTAGACAATTAGATACATTTGTAGATAAGTAGACTACAAAGACAATAATGAAGACAAAGAAAATATGAATAGATTTTCAATTTTTAAAGAGATTCAATCAGTAATTTAAAGCCCCTCAACAAAGAAAAGTCCAGAAACAGATGGCGCCCTTGGCGAACTCTATCAAACATTTAAAGAATTACCAATAATCCTTTTCAAACACTTCCATAAAATGGAAGAAGAGGAAACACTTCCTAACTCATTCTAAGTCCATCATTACCCTACTACCAAAGGCAGATAAAGATATCACAAGAAAATAAAATATGCCTGTATTCTCAGTACTTGAGAAGCTGAGACAGGGGGATCACAGGTTTAAGGCAAGGCTCAGCAAATTAGTGAGACCCTGTTTTTAAAAAAATGGGCCTGGGGGTGTAGCTCAAATGTACAGTGCCCCTGTTTTCAATCCTCTATACCAAGATGAAAAAAAAATGAAAAGGAAAGGAGGAAGAAAAGAAAATCGTAGACCAATATCCCCTGTGTTTATAGATTCAGAAATCCTCAATGAGATACTTGCAAACTGTATCCAAAAACATATTAGAAAGATTATGTGCCATGAGCAAATCAGATTCATCCCAGAAATACAAGGGTGACTTGGTATACAAAACCAATCTATGTAATATATCACATTAATAGACTGAAGAGAAAAAAAAACACATAATGATCTTAATTGATACAGAAAAGGCATTTGACACAATACAGTGCCTTTTCATGATTAAAATACACAAAAATAAGAATATAAAACAACTTCTTCAACATGATAAAGGGTACTTATGAAAAAAAAACTATTGTTACCATTATGCCAATGTTGAAAGACTGAAAGCTTTCCTCCTAAGAAGCAAGACAAAGATGCCAGAGACCCAGGGAAGAGGTGATATTTTGGTTCAAATTCTAAGGCATGGGAAAATTTGGTGGCTCAGTTCAAAAGACACCAGGGAAGAAGAATTTTTCCTACTCAGGAGATGGTCAACCTTTTTGTTCTCTTCAGACTTTCAACTGATCAGATGAAACTTACCCACATTAGAGTTGGTGGGGATTTGCTTTACTCAGTCCACTGATTCATACAACAGTCCCACAGACACACACAGAATAATACTTAACTAAATATGTGGAAACTCCATTGTCCAGGAAAGTTAGCACATAAGATTATCCATCATGTTGTTCTTTATTAATGGTATACCTTTCCCCTGATAAGGGGGGCAAAGTCAGTAACCATGCCATCTAATCTCATCTAGTTCTTACTGTTCCTACGAATCTGAGTCAGGGCTGAGGTGCTTTTTCTAGGTCATCTTCTGCACCCATTGCTGGGGTACATTACAGATATGTATACCATTTTGAGCTGTGTACCTCCAGTGAGCTGCTAAGCAAAGAGATGCCAGCTGTATTTGATCAGGAAGAAGCAGAAATGAAGTCAGGAACAGAGGCAAGAGGTCCTACATTCCTGGAGTTCACTATCAAGGTGTACCTATTGCTCCTTCTGTTTACTCACCTGTGCTACCTCATTGTGACCACCTTAAATATGGATATCAAAAAAGAATCATGTTCCTGCTGTGTTCACCAGAAATTTGGTAAGTCATGCCCAGAGTTCCCCACAGGGCAGAGAAAATTCTGGAGAAGTAGCCTGTTGCAAAATGTCAGGAACCCAAAGCTGCATGCAATCCCTGTTGCTTCCTGGATTTGAGTGTGATCCATCCTGCTTTCAGCACAAAATATGTTTTCCAGGTTGCCATAGCTTCACATGAAAATGTCTTTGCCAGATAGGGATTTGAGTCAAGTGATGTTGCAAGAAGCTAAGAATATCTCACATACATCATGCTTGCTTTGGAGAGGTTGTCAGTTAATCAGGTGTTATACAAAGGCATGGGGAGAGAAAAGAGGAAAGAAGTGCTTTGTAGATACCTCTAAAAGGATTATGATTCTTCCGTGTTTCATAGGAACTCTAAAGGTATCTGTTTAATTGCTTGGTAATTAAACATCGAATTGGCTGGGAGAAAATTTATGTAGAATATTTGCCTTGGAATTATTGTGCATAGTTTTGAACTCCTCTGAACTATCCATTAGAAAGGAAATAGGGGGCCATCTTTAGTATGAACATTGGGAAAGAGTTCCACTGGCCCAGCTATTTGCCAAGCATGTGAAAAGTGGCATATTCAAATTTCTAGATGATAGCAGCAGGCACTCCCCAAATAACCAAGTTTTTCTACATGCATCTAATTAATGAAAAAATTTGAAGCATATCAGTGATAACTAATTGGTAGGGCCATCATAAAAGACAGGGAAGTCAGATTTGGGAAGCTCAATGCCTCCTGGTGTGGACACTTTGCTCCCATGCAATTAAAGAGTCATGGACTCATTGCTGCATTCACCCCTTTCATTAGTGTCTCTGTTCCCATGTATGCCCTGCATTATCTTTCCCTGGCCCCTTAATGCCACTTTGAAACAAGGCTTTTGACAGGTTCCTGTGGGACTACTAGAATATCAGTCAGTAACTACTGATTTCCATGGCAGCAGCAGGTTTTTTAATTAACACAATTGCCTGCTCCATCCATCTGAGAAGTGCAAGCCTGTACTCACTCACCCTGCCCCTCCTTTTTACCTCATAATTTCCTCACCTCATGGTTTTTCTGTCCTAGGAGTGGTCTGTGTCCTAGGTACTGAAGGTACCTACCACCAACTACAGAGGCCTTAAGGCTTTTGAACCTATTCAGATTTTTAGTGTTAAGGTCTAAATATTATATTAGTTAAGGTCTGAATATTATATTAGTTTTCCATTGCTGCCATAAAAAATTACCACAAATGTTGTGGCTTAAACAACACAAATTTATTATTTTCCATTTCTGTAGGTCAGAAGTCAGATATATGTCTTCCCAAGCCAAAAGAAAGGTCTTAGCACAGCTACATTCCATTTTTGGAAGCTCTAGGAGAGGATCTGTACTCTTGCTCATTTTAGTTGTTAATAGAATTCTGTTTCTCATAGGACAGAGCTCCATGTTTCCTTGCTGGATGTCAACTAAGGGATACTTCCAGCTTCTAGAGGCCATGCATATTCCTTGGCTTATGGCTCCCTCCCTCCATCTTTAGATCTAGCAGTGGTGAAGCGAGTATTCTCATACTTTTCATTTCTCCTACCTCTTTTTCCTTTTCATCTTTGTGCCATTCTCTTCTACCTCTGTTTTTTTATTTTAAGACTTCATGTGATTACATTGAGCCTACCTAAATAATCTAGACTAATTTGCCCTCATTTAAAGGTCAACTGATAGACAACCTTATATTCATCCATAGCCTTAAGGTAACTTGGTCATAGGATCCAGGGAATAGGATTTGGGCATTTTAGAGGGGCCATTATTCAGCATATTACAGATATATAAATAAGTATGAGATAGGGAACAGTTTTATGGTATAAGCTGTGTAGGTATGTAAGTCTGGGATTGAATTCCAGCTCTGTATCCTAGCTGAGTTAGTTGGAAAATGTTCCTTAACCCCTATGATGTTAAGATTTCTTTGTGTTGAATGGGCAAAATAATATTACCTGCTTACTGGTTGCTGTGAATATTGGAAATGATATATGAAATAGGTTAGCACATATTAGACTATCAATCTTACTATTTTTAAAAAACATAATGTGAGCCAGGTGTGATGGCACATACTTGTAATCTCAGTACTTTGGAGGCTAAGACAAGAGGATTGCAGGTTTGAGGACAGCCTCAGCAATGTGACAAAAAAGGACAGGTAGTGTAGCTTGGAAGTATAATGTCTCTGGGTTCAATCCACATTACAACACACACACACACACACACACACACACACATAATGTGAATGTGTGTGTTTTGAGTCTCAAATCCAGCCTAGTGTCCACCTTGGAAGACCCTGCTTTTAATAGGATAAATGAGACCAAAATGCTCTTTTGCCAACAACTCACTTAACCAGCTAGGTTTACAGGGAATGAGGGGGAAGTTAAATCTAAGTGCTTATGATTCATTTATAACTAAATCATTAAATGCTATTTTAAGGACATTTGATGGCTTGAAGCTTTTAAAATAATCATAATGCCTTTTTCTTAAACAGAAATTCTGCCAAGAGTAAACAAACTCAAATACCATTTGCTTTAAAATTTTCAACAAATTCCGAGTGGGTTCTAACCTGGCACAATATATTCTTCCAACTGAATTCCTGGCAGGAATTCCTGAGAAAAATGCCAGCTCTGTTTACTGAATGGGGAGTTAGAAAGCATTTCAGGCATAGGTGCAAAGAAAAGCACTCATTTAATTGTAATGTTTCTTCTTTATTAGAATTATTTTCTGGATTTCAATTATTTTAATTGGGATTTATGTTCTGGTGCCTTCCATTAGCTAAAAATGTGCTTCTTTTAACTGTGTAAGGAGGTGAATTCCTCAGCATATAGAGGGAGAACTGCATTTCCTGGAGGTGTTGGGAACCATGTGAGCTTGAAAATTGATGAATGTGATGTTGTGGCCAAATTGAACTAACTGCTTTTTGATGAGCCTGAGTGCAGATTGTGACTAACTAGGGAAAGAAGGATTTAACCAGTGCATATTTTAAATGAAACAAGAGGAGCTGGGACTCATGTCTCGGTTGATTAGAAGGGCCTTCTCTTATTCTTTTTCTTAGTTCTCTTCCTCCTCTTACTGCTACTCTGGTCACTGGCACAGGTGTATTAAATGGAAAGTCTGGAAGAACAAAGCCACAATGATGTATGCATACTTCATAGCTTTTGAGAGATGTCTTTATAGATTTTCCCATAGATTGGCATTTGCTTTATGGTTCTTGCCAAAGAGTCATTCAAAGTGGGTACCTAATATACTCAAGTTATTTTATTATCAGTTTCACTGGAGTGGAGGGAGGTAGCAGTAGGTAATAAAAGCACATATTAGCTCAGAAAACTAGCCAGAAAGTAAAGGAAGAGAACTCTGTCTTTTTGAAAATAAGTGCATTGTTCAGCTTTGCATCACTACAACCAAAACCCATGATAAAAACAAATTATTGGAGGAGGAAAAGTTTAGTTTGACTCACCATTTCAAAGATTTTGGGCCATGGTTGGTTGGCTCCATTGTTCTGGGCCTGAGGCAAAGCAGAGTATCATGGTGGAAGGGCATGGAAGAAAAAGCTGCTCAACTCATGGAAATTGGGAAGCAGAGACAGGGACAGCAAGGGTCCAGGGACACTTATATTCCTAAGGCCATGCCCTAGTGACCTGTCTCACCTGATTATAGTTTTCACTACTTCCCAGTAAGTTCATTAAAACCACCAATTCATCAAATGAATTACTCCACTGATGAAGTCATAGCCCTCATGATTCAATTGTTTCACCTCTGAACATCGCTGAATTGCCTAACATATGAGCTCTTGGGGGACTTGTTAGATGCACACCGTAACAATAAGGGTGATTCATGAATAACGTAAAGTCAAATGAGTTTGCTACTCAGATAACTGGTGAGAGGAGAATTATGGAGAAGTAGAAGTGAAATGGATAGCATTGGTCACTCTCTTAATCATGTAATTATCAAGAATGTTACAGTAAAATTCCCAGCTGCTGGATATAGTACCAAAGAATTCCTGGCATTCAGCATAGCCCTTGAGGTGGAATTTCCTGATTTTACAAGACAACTCAGGAGACTTAGGGCTGATGATTGCAGCAGGACTTAGGGCTGATGGTTTCATCAGGACCAGACTTCTCCCTTGATCCATGGGATTTGGATCAGGGATTTGCTTTCAAAACCTGAAATGCAAATCAGAAGTCGATCCTGAACAGGAGTAGTGCAGGAGTATTGTGGCATGCTGAGCAAGGAGGTATCATGTTGAGGCACATGCGTTTTAGAAAGGCACAGCTGTAAGGCTTAAGAGTACACTTGGCAGTATATTGGTATGGAAACCTCAGTCCTTTGAGATGTAGTACTCTAAAAATGGAAACAAGTGAAGGGAGGAAAATAGACTTTTTCTAGTAATTTAGCCTGTGATGTTGCCCAAGAAAGGCCTTAAGATCAAAAGCTGGGCAGATTTGAGGCAAGAAAGTTTCCATGAGTAGCTCTGACATCATTCTTTGAGCCTAACTGGGGCTTCTGTATTAATAGTTGTTAAAAGCATAGGCATGTGTCAAGTCCCCCCCTCACATGCACACACACACACACACACACACACACACACTGGGTAGAGCTTGCTGGAACAACATGTGCAGAACAGTGAGTTATCTGGGAAACTTTACATTGAATGAAGCTTGTGAACTTCATAATTATGTATAGAGGTAGATGCAAAATATAGTGCAAAAGTCATGCCTACAAACAATCGTAAGTCATCTTTAAAGGCTGCTGAGGTATTTCGGTCCCTAGAACACTGTGGCCAGAAGCATTTTGCATTAATGGCAAAACAAGTGAGACCAAATAAAAATTTCCAATGAAGTCAGTCACAAATATTTTAAAGAAATCCCAGATGCCATTTTTGAAAGAAATATGGCATTAGTGTGTCAGTCAGTCTGATTATTCATGAGCATCACAGCCATTTATTTCTCTCCCCTGGGTCATTCCTGCTACGTTGTCTGGGAAACTGAAAGTGTAGATCATGTGAAGGCCTCTCTGGTGCAGCAAGATTATAGGTGGTTGGTATTTTTTTAGGAAAGACATACTTTTGCATGTGTGTATGAATTGAACCCAGGGGCATTCTACCTCCAAGTTGCCCCCAGCCAGGGTCTTGCCAAATTGCTTAGGCTGGTCTTCAACCTGTAGTCCTCCTATCTCAGCCTCCCAAGTACTGGGATTATAGGTGCATGCCACCATGCTGGGTCCTAAGAAAGACATTTTTAATGTTAGAGTTCAGCCTCATTTGCTACTTAGTGGGTACTTAAACATATAGAATACCTATCATGAGTTAGTAAATGTGCAGCATACTTCCATTCACATCATCTTTTGGAATTGTTAAAACAGCTCACTAAGGGATTCAGTGTAATTCAGTCGGGCCATCTGGAAAAGGTAGGAAATTTACTTGTCCAGGGTCATGCAGTGGGTTGCTGCTTCTTTCAAAGCCATGGCTTGAAAATAAGTGCATTGGTAAGTTTTATATTGCTGCAACCAGAATCTCTGATAACAACTTAGTGGAAGAAAAGTTTAGTTTGTCTCACTGTTTCAGAGATCTCAGTCCATGATTGATTGGCTCCATTGTTCTGGGCCCGAGATGAGGAAGAATATCATGGTGGAAGGGCATGGATGAGAAAGCTGCTTAGCTCACGGCAGTTGGGAACCAGAGAGCTGAAGAACAAGGAGCTAAGGACAGTTATAGCCCTAGGACCATGCCCCCAATGACTTGTTTCCTTCACCCATGTCCCACCTGACTATAGTTTTCACATTTAACTCTGACCAAATAAATGTTTGGTCTCAGGAGAGAATAGAATCAATCTATACTTAGTTGGAACTATGTGGCAACCACTCCTAGATGCATTTCAAACTATAATGTACATAGAAATCACTTCAGAATTTTGTGAAAATACATATTCTGATTCTGTTGATCTGAATTTGATAATCTTCATTTCTAACAACCTCTCAGGTGATACCACAATTGAAGAGATGGTCCAAAGAAACTTTTACATGACCTTTCTTTAGTTTTTGAACCAAAGTAGGGAGACCGACCAAGGGGAGAAAAAAGATGCCTGTACTGCTCATGAATTATCACTCTGAATGACAAGACAAAGCCATATTTCTTTGAACATACCATCTGGAATTTCTTGGAAATGTTTAAATGTCACTGGTTTTATTGAACATTTTTATTTGGTGTCACTCAAGAGACCAGGGTATGTACTTTAAAACAGCTATTGCCCCCATGTTATGAGTGACGAACCTAAGTCTCAAAGTGAATACATGACTTTCCTTAGGTCACACTCATGGTAAGTAGTGGGAGAGCTATGTTTTGAAACTAGGACAGGTGGATCATAAGGCCCCTGCCAGTATACCCACTACCTAAGGTTTTTGAAACTCTCCTTGAGACATCCATTTGTATTCCACACTTAATTCCACACTTAAAGAGTTTGGCACTTTATTTTTTTTTTCAGAGACAAAGACAAAGGTTATTTAGGAAAGCAGGGGATACACCCTTGAGCCCAGGCCACCTCAAGAGGGGAAAGAACGACTTTACTGTCTTTTTTTTTTAATTTTTAATTGGTGCATTGTAACCATACATCTTTGTTAGGTACAAGCTGGTATAGATAAAGGGATACATGCACACATTTCTCATTTAACCCTTCCCCAATTCCCACAGCACTTCCTCCTCCTCCCTCCTTCTCAAGGTCAGTTTGGTGACTGACTTTGATGTGTACATGAAAGTACATCATGCTCATTAGGGTGTTCCCCTCCCCCCATCACTTTCAGTTAAGTCAAATTCTTTGTTCACCTAAGTATTCTCCTTCTTCATCTGGAGTCCCTTTTATGTCCCACATTCTCCCTAGCTTCCATGTATTAGGGAAAGCATACGATTTTTAACTTTTTGTGACTGACTAATGACACTTAACATAATGTTTTCCAGTTCCATCCATTTCCTGGCAAATAACATGATTTTGTTCTTTATGGCTGAGTAAAATTTCCTTGTGTACATATCCCATAGTTTTGTAATCCATTTGTCTGTTGATGGAGATCTTGGCTGGTACCATAGTTTGGCAATTTTACACTGTGCAGCAATAAACATAGATACACATGTGTTGGTCTGATAATTTGGTTTCCGTTCTTTTGGGTAGGTACCCAGAAGTGGTATTGCGGGATCAAATGGTAGGTTCATTCCATTCATCTGAGGATCCTCCATATTGTTTCCAAAGTGCTTGTACTAATTAGCAATCCTACCAACAATGTATTAGGGTTCCCACTTCTCTACACCCTCGCCAGCATTTGTTGCTTTTTTGTGTGTTTTTGATGATTGCCATTCTGATTGGAGTTAGGGGAAATCTCAAGGTAGTTTTGATTTGCATCTCTCTGATTGCTAATGATGTTGAGCATTTCCTCATACATTTATTGGCCCTTTGTATTTCTTCTTTTGTGAAATGTCTATTTAGTTCCTTTTCCCATTTTTTGATTGGGTTATTTGTTTTCTTAGCCATACAATTCTTGAGTTCTCTGTATATCCTAGATATTAGTCCTCTATCCGAAGAGTAGCTGGCAAAATTTTTCTCCCACTCTGTGGGCTCTCTACTGAGGTTCTTGATAGTTTCCTTTGCTGCACAGAAGCTCTTTAGTTTAATGCAATACCATGTATTGATCTTCCTTTGAGTTGTATATGCCTTTGGGGTCTTGTTGAGAAAGTTTTTTACCTGTGCCTAGGTGTTGAAGTGTTGGCCCTATGCCCTCTTCAAGTAGCTGCAAGGTCTCTCAGCTGACATTCAGGTATTTAATCCACTTTAAGTTGCCTCTTGTGCAGGGTGAGAAAATGGGGGTTATTTCCATTTTCCTGCATATGGTTAACCAGTTTAGCCAAAAGTATTTGTTAAAGAGGCTATCTTTGTTCCAGTGTATGTTTTTGGGTCCTTTGTCAAAAATCAGTTGACTATAAGCATGTGGGTCTGTTTCTGAATCTTCTATCCTGCTCCATTGGTCTGTGTGTCTGTTTTTGTGCAAATACCATTCTATTTTTATTACTGTGAAGTCAGGTATTGTGTGTGATACCTCCTGCATGGTTCTTGTTACTAAGAACTACTTTGGCTATCCTGAGCATTTTGTTGTTCTAAATGAATTTAAGGACTGATTTTTCTATGTCTGTGAGGAGTGACCTTGTTAATTTCATGGATATTGCGTTGAATCTGTAGATTACTTTTGGAAGGATGGCCATTTTGATGATATTTATTCTGCCTATCCTAGAGCATGGTAGATTTTTCCATCTTCTAAGGTCTTCGTCGATTTCTTTTTTCAGCTTTTTGTAGTTTTCCCTATAGAGGTCTTTTACATCCTTGGTTAGGTTTATCCCTAAGTATTTTAATTTTGGGGTGCTGTTGTGAGTGGAATTGTTTTCTGGATTTCTTTTTCAGTGGTTTTATGGTTGGTGTACAGGAAAGCTTCCGATTTTTTGAGATTGATTTTGTTTCCAGGAACTTTGCTGAATTTTTTGATCAGTTCTGTAAGTTTTTTGGCTGACTTTGTTGGGTCTTCTAAGTATAGTATCATGTCATCTGAAAAGAGGGATAGTTTTAGTTCTTCTTTCCCTATTTTTACACCTTTGATTTGCCTTATTGCTCTGGCTAGAGTCTCAAGTATTATGTTGAACAGAAGAGGTGATAATGGACATCCTTGTCTTCTTCCTGTTTTTAGTGGGGACTCTTACAGTTTTTCTCCATTTAATAAGATATTGGCTGTAGGCCTATTGTGTATTGCCTCTATGATTTCGAGGTATGTTCCTTCTATTGCGATTCTCTGCGGTGCTTTTAGCATGAAATGATGTTGGATCTTGTCTAGTGCTTTTTCAGCATCAATTAAGATGATCATGTGATTTTTGTCTTTGATTCTGTTTATGTGGTGTATTACATGGATTGTTTTTCATATGATGAACCAGCCTTGCATTCCTGGGATGAACCTGACTTGGTCATGGTGTATAATTTTCATGATGTGGTTTTGAATATGTATTGCTAGTATTTTAACAGTTTTACATCTAAGTTTTAACAGTTTTGCATCTAAGTTTTCTTTTCTTGAGCTGTCTTTGTTTGGCTTTGGTATTAATGTGTTGTTGGCTTCATAGAATGTGTTTGGGACGGTCCTGTTTCTTTCTATTTCCCGGAATAGGTTGAGGAGTATTGGGTTTAGTTCCTCCATAAATGTTTTATAAAATTCACTTGAAAAACCATCTGGTCCTGGGCTTTTGTTTGATGGTAAATTTTTATGGCTGTTTCTATTTCTTTGATTTCTTTTGGTTGGTTTAAGTTTTCTATATCTTCTTGACTAAATTTATGGTGCTGCATTAATCAGGTTTTGAAGAAACATTTTTTATTCACATCTTATCTTGAGACCCTCTGATAGGGGAAGACAAAGGCACAGGTCATAAATCTTCAAACACTTCAATTTCTGGGAAGTTACAAATTTACTACCCTCAAGGTCGTATTATGCACAACAGGCACTTACAGGAACTGACTTAATTTTAATTGCCTAAACAGTCTTGACAGTATCACAGCCATTTTTAGCTCTCTAAGTCTTTTGCTTTTCACATAAGTCCTTTTTGCTCCCCATAATTTTTATTGGTTGGTTTAAGTTTTCTATATCTTCTTCACTCAATTTAGGAAGGTTGTATGTATCTAAAAATTTTTCAATGTCTTCTAGATTTTCAATTTGTTGGAGTATAGTTTTTCAAAATAGTTTCTGATGATCCTCTTTATTTCCATACTGTCAGTGGTAATATCGCCTTTTTCATCTCTTATTTTGGTAATTTGGGTTGATTTTCTCCTTCTTTTAGTTAGGTTGGCCAATGGTTTATCTATCTTATTTATTTTTTCAAGAAACCAGCTTTTGGTTTTGCTGATTTTCTGTATTTTTTAATTCTTTATTTCATTAATTTCTGCTCTGATTTTCATAATTTCCTGTCTTCTACTGGCTTTGGGGTTAGACTGTTCTTGTTTTTCAAGGACTTTGAGTTGTGTCATCAGGTTGTTTATTTGGTGATTTTCCGATCTTATATGGGCCCTCAGTGCTATAAATTTTCCTCTTAGTACTGCCTTTAAGGTGTCCCAAGGGTTTTGATATGTTGTGTCTCTGTTTTCGTTGATTTCTAGGAATTTTTAAATTTCTCCCCTTACTTCTTCCATGACCCATTCCTCTTTCAGCAATGTGGTGGTCAGTCTCCATGTGTTTACATGGTTACTCTGTGTCTTCTTAGAGTTGATTTCTACTTTTACTCCATTGTGGTCTGAAAAGATGCAGAGAATTACGTTACTTTTTTTTAAATTTACCAGTGCTTTCTTTGTGGCCCAGAATTTGGTCTATTTTGGAGAAGGTTCCATGTGCTGCTGAAAAAAATGTGAATTCAGCTGCAGTTGGGTGAAAGAGTCTGTATGTGTCTAACAGGTTCATTTGGTTTATGGTATTCTTTAGGTCTGAGATGTCTCTAATGACCTCTGTTTAGAATATCGGTCTAGTGATGTGAAAGGAGTATTGAAGTCTCCCAGTATTAGTATATTGTGATCTATGTGTGACCTTATATCATGTAGAGTTTGCTTTATGAAAGTGGCTGCAGCTATGTTTGGGGCATAGATGTTGATAATTGTTATTTCCTCTTGCTGGATTATTCCTTTTACTAGTAAAAGGTGACCTGCTTTGTCTCTTTTGATGAGCTTAGGCTTGGAATCTAATTTATCTGATATTATAGTTGTTACTCCTGCTTATCTTCGAGTTCGATTGGCTTGGAGTACCTTACTCCAGCCCTTTACCCTTAGTTTGTGGGAATCTTTGCTTTTAAGGTGTGTTTCTTGCAGGTAGCATATAGATGGTTTCTGGGTTTTAATCCATTTTGCCACCTTATGCCTTTTTATTGGGGAGTTGAGACCATTTATATTCATTGTGATTATTGAGAGATGATTTTTAGTTCCTAACATTTTCGGTTTTGACATCTGTTTGTGGTAGTATTTGTTCTTCTTTGCTTAGTTGTATGCTTCCTGGAAATTATTGTTTCTCTGGTTCTGACGTTTACTCCTTAGCTCTTCTTTGGAGTTAATCTCTTTGAGTATTTTATCTAGTGCTGGTTTGGAAGACATAAATGCTTTCAGTTTCTGTTTGTCATGGAAGGTTTTTATATCCCCGTCAATTTTGAGAGAGAGTTTTGCTGGGTAGGAGAATCTTGGCTGCAAGTTATTTTCTTTCAAAGTTTGGAATATTTTACTCCAGCCCTTCCGGCTTTCGTGACTTGTTTTGGGAGGTCTTGAGTGATTCTAATTGGTTTTCCTGTAAATATCACTTGGCCTTTTACTTTTGTTGTCTTTAGAATTCTTTCCTTAGCCTCTCCATTAGTCAGGTTGATTATTAGGTGGCTTGGTGAACCTCTTCTTTGGTCTTGTCTAGAGGGGGTTCAATATGTTTCCTGCACCTGTGTGTCTACTTCTCTTTCTATATTTGGAAAATTCTCTGATATTACTTCTTTGAAAAGGTTGTTTATTCCATTAGTTTCAACTTCTAATCCATCTTCTATGGCTATTATTCTTAGGTTAGCTCTTTTAAAATTGGCCTACATCTCATCAATGTCCAATTCATACTGTCAAATTTTTTTTCTAGATTATGTATAATGGATTCATTTTTGGAATGGACATCTTCTAGTAGTGACATTCTGTTTTCCATGTGGTCTAATCTACTCTTTATAATTTGTATTGATGCCTTCACTTCTATTAATGCATCTTTCACATCCATCACTTCCCTCAAGGCTTCTCTATGATTCCTGCTCAGGGTGTCAGATTCTTTGTTTATTTCTTTCTTTGTCAGATTCTTTCTTTATTTCTTTCCAGCTCTCTGCATTCTTTCTGGAAGTTTTGTATCGTTTCTATTATTAAAAATCTGAATTGTCCTTCTGGTAAGCTCTGCCATTCAGTGTCATTGACTTTTGTTATTGTGGGATTGTGTTGACTCGTTGTTTCTTTGGTATTTTTCCTTCCCATGTTTTCCTTGTTCTTAAATATATATCTTTGCTGCTCTTGCATGCTTTCTCTGAATTTATAGGTTTCTTATTTTTATATTGTCTCTGTGAATTGTATCTTGTTCTGAGTTGCAATTACTCTGGTACTTCTTCTGCCTGCTTTGCTCTATTGGTGCCTTTGGTGGGTTTCAGATGTTGATTTCTAGCGTCTAGCAAAAGCTAACAAAGCAACCAATCCTCCAAACAAACATAGATAAATTGAAGCAATGTAAACTGTAAACAGAGTAAAAATGAAACAAAACAAAACAAAAAACCCAGAAAACAAAAAACAACAAGAAACAAAATAAAAATCCCTGCAAGTTTGTAAGAACAGACCTGATTTGGCCTCTGCAGATCTTTTGGGCGTATCCCTGTTGCTGTGGGTGGCAGACAAAATGGCATCTGACAAGATGGCGGCTGCTACTGCTGCGCACGTGCCAGCTCCCCTATTCTCCCTGGTCTGCTCTCTGGGTTCCAATCAGCTGCCCCTGTTGCTTTATTCACTTTTTTGCTGCTTTGCTTCTCTTTCCTTCCGTGAAGAAGCTGCTCCTGCAGCAGTTTTGATTCAAGCTCTGCAGTGCAGTTGATCTCTGCTCTGGCTCTGTAGGGAGGGGTGAGCTGGGATGGCCCCACACTGGCTTAGGCTGGTCGTACCACAAGTTCTGGTCACTGTCGAAGGTGCCTCGATATGCCACCTGGTTAGGATGTGGAGTTCAGGAGTCATTCACTCCACCTTTGGTTGCTGGAAATGCAGAAGGTCATTATATATATCTTTGTCAGTAGACCCCATGCCGGGGGCTGTCTCAATGGCAGCCGCCATTCAGTGACGTGGCACCACGGCCACACAGACGGGCTTTTTGCTCATCCTGGTAGGCCTTCCAGATTTTCTGATCAGGTGTATTTCAGTTTTTGTATGGTTGTTCACCTTTTTGTTGCTTTTTTTCTTCTGTCAAGAAGCTGCCTCTATGGCAGATTTGAATCGAGCTCACAGCACCTGATGAGAGGTGTCTCACTCTGATGCCATCTTCCCGGAAGTCCTCCCAAGTTTGGCACTTTAATGTCCTAGTTTCTTTTCTAGAGCTCTTCTTTGCTTAGGAAAACATCTTTTTTTACAGTTAATTTTGCTTACACTTGTGGGTTTTTCTCTTGGTGCTTCAGTTAGACACTATACTTTGTCATTCTTAATGTACCTTGGAACAATCTGGGGAACTTGTTAGACTACCAAGACCCAAACCCCACTTATAGACCAATTACAACAGAATCTCTGGAGGTGGGTCCTGGACATGGACATTTTATAAAAGCTCCCCAGGTCAATTTGATGTGCAGCTATCAGAAAACTGAATTATAAGTTTCAAAGAAACTGTTTCTGGAAAATGTAGTACTGGTTTCTTTTTTCATGATGTCATAAAAAAAGGTCTAACTAACTAGGACCAAAGAAGGTTCCTAGTGAGTTTTTCTTGCCATTTTGTTACTGTGAGCTTGAAATTACTTGAAGTTGCAGCTAATGTAAAGTTTGATGGACCCAAAGGGCTTCTGTATGGACTGCTAAGGGGAACTGATGAGCAGGGATGAAGGTGGGGAGATGCAGCATCATAGACTGGCTTCAGGAAAAGACATATGTTCAAAGTCATAGTTACCATTCTTAAATCTTGAACAGTATTAAAAAGAATTGAGTTTGGTTTTGTCCAGTTAAATAAAAGTGGCTAGTGAGGAGACAGTCATTTATAAAAATGAGAACCTGGGGCAGGGTTGGATTAATGCTGTAATAAATCTCTGAGTATTCCATCACAGTTGCTAGGCTGATTGTAGTGATGTGTGCTACTGTTTCATTTTACACAGTAAACAGCACCACTGTACCATTGCATAGGGTATGTGGCAACCCTGGGCAGAAGTATGGAAAGAGATGCAAAGAAAAATATAATTAGGGGCCAAAACCTTCACTCAAGAGAAAAAGAGAGAGAGGAATTTTTACTGGGGAGCATGAAGAGAAGCATAGAGTGGTAACTCTCAACTCTAGTAATGCAATCGAATCACTTGAGGAGCTTTGAAACCTACCAATGCTAAGGCCCCAGTGAGGAAATGCTGGTTTAATTAGTCTAGCTTGCCACCATGGGTATTTAGTGTTTGACAAGTCCCTCATGTGATGCTAATGCTCAGCTACAGATGAGAACAATTGGTTTAAATTGTATTTGTGCTGGACAGAAGGGAATTCAGACAGGTAGCGATAGCTAGGAGAGATAAAAGAAATATCTCAGGTAGTCATTCTCCAATCCTGATCTCTGAGCAACATCATCCTCACCACCTGAGAATTTGTGATAAATGCCCATTCTCAGTCTCCATCCCAAACCACCACAATTAGTACGTCTTGGGGTGGCACCCAGCTATGTGTGTCTTAATGAGTTCTCCAGGTAGGTGTATTGCATGCTTAAGTTTGACTTAGACTTGAATAGTATTTATGGAAGGGAAGTGCCATTAAATACAGCTAGAAAACTTGAAAGTGACAGACTGGTGTCAACTCATTCTACACAGTGTTCTAAGGTAGAATGTACTTCTTTCTGATCTTGACATATTTTCCTCACATCCCTAAAATTATAACAGGGATAATGTATATGCCATCCATATGGGGACAGAGGACCTCCAGAAGCACACTCTCCTCTGTACTTTTGTTTTTAATTGATTCACCTCTATTTTCTGTGTTGGATGCATTCTCTCTAGGTACAATGACCTAATGACCTTTAGATGCTGGGAAGGCCAGATTTGGAGGAAGCTGCTATAAGGAAGTTTCTATAAGCTACTACAAGCCTCCCCTTCTTGCTACTAATTCCCACATAAACTAAGACATTGGTTGGCTGGACCCCACCTATTATTCATGGGAAACCCCTGAGAGTACTCCGTGAGCCCCAAACAATGCCACTCAGTGGAGAAAACTTTTGCCTTAGTCTGAGCAATGAATCCATTGATGTGTAGTAACAGGGCTTTCCATTCTGCCAGTCAGAGGGACTTTGTTCTCTGGGCATGCCTACTAGTGTATCCTCTCACTTCCTGTTCTGGGCTAAGCTCCCTTGAATGGAATTGCTGTGCCTTACAAGATGCTGAACATCATCTCTGATGGGCACAAAAGGTATTCTAGTATTGGTGCTAGCTCTTCACAAACAAGTTTGTAGGCTGGAGAGGTTTTCCTGTCACCAAATGCAGTGATTCTCAACTAAGGTGATTGCAACTTCAGGGGGTGGGGTGGAGGCATTTGGAAATGTCTGGAGACATTTCCAATTGTCACAACCAGGGAGGGTGCTACTGGCATCTAGTGGATAAAGATCAGTGATGCTGCTCACCCCACTATGCACAGGAAACCCCTTCTCCCCTGCAAAGACGTATTTGGCTCCAAATGTCAGAAGTACCAATGTTGAAAAACCCTGGCCTAGTCCATATTTCTTTATTTTTTAAATGAAGAAACTGGTTCAGAGAGGTGAAGTGGCATCCTAGAGATCACACAGAAAGCAGTGAGTGAGGGTGGAGACACTGGTTTTCTTTTCTTTTACTTTTTAAAAAAAATTTTGGGAAAAAAAATTGTTACAGGCGATTTCACCCAGTGATATTCTACCTTCAAGATACAGCCCAGCCTTTTTTATTTTGAAAACAGGCTTTTGCTTAGTTTCTGAGTGTTTTGCTAAGCTGATGAGGCTGTCCTCCAACCCATTATCTTCCTATCTCAGGCTCCCAGGTACTAGAATTATAGGCATACACCACCATGCCTTCTAGGATACTGCACAGTACTTAGCAATTCCATATCTGGAAGGGACAGTGATTCCTCCACTGAAACTCCCAACTTACGTCATGCTAGGTGCTAGGCAATGTGCTCCTTTCCACTTGTTACACCTCCTTAACACACAACTTCAAGGTAGGCATGACTATCCCCGAAGGAGCCCATTATATACATGAAAAACTACCCTGCAGAAATTGAAGGTCACTGGAAAGTAAAGATATTCCCCAAGGAGATTAGGACATGATTCTTCTTGCCCTCTGGGGGCTTACATTTCAGTTGTGAAGGAAAGTAATATATATGAAAATAATTTTCCACTTAATTTTTCAGCAAAAGCCCACAATATTAACTTAAGAGTTATCCCAAGGCATCACAAGGTAAATTTCCTATAAAGTTATATGGAAATTAAGAGCTAGAAGAGTGATCTAACCATTGGCCTTAGCATTGTGGAAAACCTCTATGAAGAAGGAGGGCATCTTTCATTTGGTTAATAGAATTCTCTGCATGTGTATTTTGAGTGAGACTTGTCCTGTACTCCACATAGAGAATGGTAAAGGAAGCATATAATATCCCTGATTCAGGAGCTTGCATTCTTGTGATGAGATTCAGAAAAGACATAAATATGTACATATTTTTAGTGGTACTGGGGATTGAATCTAGGAGATTTCCATCTCTGAGCTATATCCCTAGCCCTATTTTATTTTACTTTATTTTGAAATAGAGTCCTGCTAGGTTGATGAGAGTCTCACTACTTGCTGTGGCTATCCTTGATCTTGTGATCCTCCTGTCTCAGGCTTGCAAGTACTGGGATTACAGGCATGCACCACCTCACCTGGCTCATTACATGCCATGACAAGTACAAACCTACGTAAGGTAGCTGAAAAAGCATCTGTGAAAGGTGCATTTTAGTAGAACCCTGAAGTATATAAAAGGATATTTGGAAGAAATAGCATGTGCAGTCAGAGGTAGCAGGAACAGCATGTGAGTACAAAGCTTTGAGGCTGGGAAATGAACAGAATATTCTAGGGACTAATGGAATAGAATGTGAGCAAGAAAGGAGGCATATGATGGAATTGAGGATGTGGGGGCCACTATGGCAAGGAGTTTGCATTTCATCCTACTATGAAAAGAGAAAAACTACCCAAAGAAAGATGAGATGGAAGAAGACCTACTTACTAGTGCACAGGAGACTAAATGGAGAATGAGGGAGATGGCAGAGGAGAATGTAACTAAAATTTCTAGAAATCTTTTAAAGTCATTTCCAGCTTCACCAAATCAAATTACTATTATCATCAATCTATTCTATTCCATGAATTATTTACTTAAGTGACTTGTACATATTTAAACCTGCCATCTTGATAGCATCCATTGTGGCATTAAAGCTTAAATTATCATATACATATAAGTAGATTGTTATCTTGGAGGCAAAATTGAGGTCCAGTACATCCTGTGCTTGTATGGACTTTTCAGCATGACAGGTGCTTAGTGACATGGACAACAAATTGTTGTAATTATTCCATTTTCTTCTCACTTTGTTCCTGATTATCTTAAGACATTTGGTAATCTGTATATTGTGTCATATTTCTTGTTTCATAGAGTTTTTTAAATTTTTTTCTTGTTGCAGTCACTAATATCTGTCTAATGACTTTGATTGGTAGTCCCCATTGCTATATCCATTTCTGATGCCCTAATGGTTTCAGATTTACTTTGATTTAAAATAATGTATCATTAAATATGTTGAGTCGTCTTTTTGAAGTTAATTTAAAAGAAAAGACAGTACCATCAAATAATTGAGGGATTGTTAACTGCTTCCAGCTTCAAGCCAGTGTACCTTGTGAATTCCAGTGGCCTGATAAGAGAAGGCACTGTTTGTAGCATTGTTTAGTTTCCTGGACTATGTCTGGTTGTTTTCCTTTCTTTGAGTAAAGAAAGAAAAAATTCATTGTAGACAGGTGTAATCTTGGAAGCTAATAAATACCAAAGGACCTGATCGCTATCAATGTATCAATGCTTGTACAAAGTAATCTTCCTTTAGACTTGCTGGCATATATCTGGAATCCTGGATTCTAGGCTAGATTTTCTCAATAACTTACTGTGTGATTTTTTTCTAGTCACTTCCTCTTCCTAAGATTTATTTTTCTTATGTTTTAAGACAAAAGGGTTGTATCAAATTATTTCTAAAGAAATTTTGTTTGGAATGACATATTGTATCATAATGTTTGTCAAATCTACTAAATATTTAGGTAGCTGTTTTATTTATTTATTTATTTATTTTTGGTACTGGGAATTGAACTCAGGGGCATTCTACCTCCAAGCTATACTCCCAGCCCTATTTTTTATTCTCTATTTTGAAACAGGGTCTCACTAAGTTGCGGAGTGCCTCACTAGGTAGCTGAGCCTGGCCGCGAACACAGATCCTCTGGTCTCAGCCTCCTAAATTCTGGGATTACAAGTGTGTGCCACCATACCTGGCTTTAGGTAGCTGTTTTATGAGGGCAATTTTGTATTTATTGATAAAACTTTATAAACCGAGAACTGGATTTACTAAACACGGAAGGATAAATGATGAATTCTAATTAAAAACACATTTAAGCTGGGCAAAGCGATGTATATCTGTAATCTTAGCTACTTAGGAGGCTGAGGCAGGAAGATTACAAATCTGAGAGTAGCTTGGGCAATCTAGTGAGATTCTTTCTCAAAATAAAAACAATAAAAGGGCTGTGGGTTAGCTGAGTGGTAGAGTGTGTGCCTCACACACTCAGGGCCCTGGATTAAATCATGAGTATTGCAAAAACAAACAAAAATACATTTAAAAGAGAGTGTATTGGAATTTTTAAATGTAATCAGAGATTAATTTCTTCTACAGACTGATGTTTTTATCTCTAGATTGAAATAGGAATATTTATGTGAATATGAATATCTTAGGCTAGATGAGTAGGCTTAGACTCTACTACATTTTCTTCTCTTACTATAACTGCTCCCTGACATTGTTATTTTTCTTCTTCTTCTCCTTCTCCTTCTTCTTCTTCATCTTCATCTTCATCTTCGTCTTCCCTTGTCTCCCTATTTGCAATAGAGATCAGGCACAGGGCCTGGGCTGAGGTGTATATGGGGTAGGCTTACTCTGCCTCCTCTTTCTATACAGTCAGTTTAAGAACACAGCTGTGGTAAACACTAGGCGGCTGACACTGTTCTTGATCCAGGGGATTTCTGAGAGGTTTAGAGAAGTGTGGGGAACTGTTAGTGTCAGGCCAGTGTTGCTGCTGAGGAACCAAATCTAGATGCAAGCATGCCCACCTAATGGTTAGTAAATAAGACACTTTTTATAATTGAAACTAGCTCCTTCATAAATTGTGCACATAAATATCATCACACCACTAAAATCACTTATTTTGGTGATCTTTGTGTCTGAGTATGCCACCCGTCAGTGTCTGTGTGTCTGTGAATGTATGGAATTGCATGCATACACTCATGTTCAATGCTGTGCTCATCCTGTGGGACTTTGGAGTCTTGAGTGGGTGGGCCATGTGATCAAGGCTGGGGGCACTGGCTATATAATTGAAATTTGCTGTTCTTCTGGAGGTCAACAGCCTTCTGAAAAGGATGGCGCTCCTGGATCCAGAAACCAACCATGAACTACTTTTATACTATCTTATCTGTCTTGAAGAGTCATGTTAAACCTCTGAAACAGGAGGATGCTTTGTATAAGTCCAATGTCTACCCAATCACTAGAAGTTTGTTTGTTTTTTTTTTTTTTTTTTGTTGTTGTTTTTGCCCACCTCCAAGATTGGATAAATGTGTTGTTGAAAGGGCAGCATGAGTCACTGAATGAAGTATGGACAAATGGTTCAAATTAACAGAGAGAGAAGTGGTTGTCAGAAAATAGAAGTCATGTGCATTGGAAGGGGGGGGGGATAGCTGAATACACTGGATTAATCCAGGAAAAGAAGAATCCACTTTTCCCTATTTTGATTAGCTGAATTCTTTGCAAGCCTTCTTTCCACTTTCTAGAGCTGGTGGCCTTTAGAAGCATTGCATCCTCATTCCTTCTTTAGCGATGAAGGTACCCACCTGGGTTAGTGCTGGGATCCCATGGGAAATCTTTCTCTTGTTCATTACACATACAGCCACTCTCCTACTTGATGGAGCCCTGGGAAGAAGTCGATTTGATTAATAATTTCAGTTTTTACTCAATATAATAACTTCAATATCAGAAATTTTATAGACCCAAGTGCTCACATGTCAACAAAAACAAAGCTCATGTTAGATTGACTATCCTTTTTTTCTTGTTTCCCAAACTGACTGATGTTTGAGTCATTGAGTAGAGACAGCCTGAGACCAAAGTTGAGCCATTAACTCCCAGATGTTCACTATTTTCTAGAAAATGTTCTGTTCTTATGGTTATTACTCAGATAGCTACTTAAATACTCTCCTCTTGGCACCTTTTGCACTTCTAAATTCAATTTGAAGAAAGAACAGGAGAGAGAAGGAATTTTGTGGAAAGCAATTATCCTGCACTTTTGTGACCTTCATGCTTCCCTCATTATGATGAATTTTTGGGTTAGCTCTTGTATCAGTTAGCATGTTGCTTTCACTAGAATTTTGTTGTACATTACAGATAACCAGTTGTAACTAATTAAACAATAATGATGGCAGTGAAAGGCATTTCTGGGAATTAATGACCAGCTGGGAAGAGCTGATGACTAGAGAGTCAGCCAAAGGCTATTAGCTTTAGTCCACCATTACTCTCCAGAAATTCCCATTTGTGACATAATTATTAGTATTTGAAAAATGAAAATGGAAGACAATTTATTGATATTTATCACATACTCCTGACAAACAAGTTTTCTGTGTATTGTCCAAAAGTTTATTTCTTTTTTAATCCTCCAATTGCCCTTTAATCTTAAAATATATTTCCTACAGAGCATTTATTGAAAATGGAATTTCTCAGTTTTTGTATAATTGTGGGTGGTTGTATTTTTTTAAAGAGTTCAAATTTGGGGAATTTTCTTTAACTATTTTGGGTGGTAAAATCAGAATTTGTGTTTAGCCGTGATACTACAATTTGATAACTATGTATTATCATAACTATCTGCTCATGGTAGGAAATGGTTGCCTGTGTTTTGAATAGCAGTTGTTGCCAGCAAATATTTGCATCCAACAACAAGATTCTAAGAAGTTATAGTAATGTTCCTAGTAGATAAATGGAACTCTGTGCCGGGAAAAGCTGTAGAGGTTTATCTATATAATATTTTTATTACTTATGCTGGATGCAAAGAAAATAGAGAACTGACTAAAATATTCATCACCTTCTTGCATAATTTAATGACTTATAAAGGAAGACAATTCCACATGCAGGCAATCTATCAGGAACGTTTTCTAAACTCATAATACAAATTTAAAAGTTATATTGGCTTATATACCATTTTTCCGCAATATGAAAGGAAATTCTTAGTCCGTGAAAATCAGAGCCAGTGAACTAGGGATGTTTGCCAAATATAGAAACTTCAGATCCCATCTAAATTCAGACATAAGCTGTACATTTTTTATACAAACACCACAGCATTATTCTCCCCCAAAGAAAGCTACTGGTAGTATCAGTCCTCAAAAATGCATGCATTTTGGAGAGAAGAATGAGTCAGGACATCATTAATCACATCTTTGGAGGCACTGACTCACTCCTGGTGAAATGGAATTGCCTCACTGGGAAGGGTGTGAAGGAGCAAAACTCCATTCTGGAATTCGTTCACTGTTTCTGCAAATGAAGATGAAATGTGCACCCACTTAGATGGGTGGTTTTCAGACTGAAGCATATAGCAGTAGACCTCGTGAAGGCAGATGTCTGGTTTTTGCAGGGGATAAAACACTTATGATACACAATCTTACTTAGGGAATATGCAAGGGGCCTTGAAAGAAAATGAGGACTGAGATGAGCTTGGTATGTATCTAAGGCCAAAATCAGCAATCCAGGCACTGCTTTTCTAGAATCTAGGTCTTTGATCCATTGTTGATTATTAGGCTCTCAGCTGGAATCTCTTGTCCTCATTCAGGGGTTTTGAACAGCTAAATTATAGTTATGAAGGCCCCAGTTCTCTTTGGAAATCACCTAGTATATACTGCTTGGAAGTCAGGTACACACTAAGAAAAGAAACATAAGCTAAGTTACTGATGATTGAATGAGCCCATTTCACCTATAAATATATTGCACCTCAAATTGAAGCATGAGTTCTATATGGTGTTTTTTTAAATCCAACATGGGTCTCAGTATTAACATATTTGATTGTACCATAGATACAATTTAACACTGTTAAAATTTCATTGTACTAGCAATAAAGATATGCATAATTGAGTAGCTAGTTTCAGGGTTTTAGTATAGATTCCTCCCCTAAAAATAAAATCACCAAGTTATTGATGTGTTTCTTTGAAACCTTATGTAGTAATGTGGTTTCATTAGTCTTCCTGGGAATAGGTTTGGTGTAAGATGTTCGCTGCTTTCATGAAGCGCTAACTTGAGTTCATTTTGTTATGTGGTGACCACAGTTCTGGATGACGCCCCCCCTGGCACACAGGAATACATTATGTTACGGCAAGATTCCATCCAATCTGCGGAATTAAAGAAAAAAGAGTCCCCCTTTCGTGCTAAGTGTCACGAAATCTTCTGCTGCCCGCTGAAGCAAGTACACCACAAAGAGAACACAGAGCCGGAAGGTTTGTGCCCGACAGACGCTTGTTTTGCTTGTTTTATCTTATTCTTCTTTCTTTCTCCTTTATTTTTCTTTATGGATTGTGCATTGCTCTCTGGTGTGCTGTGTTTTGTTCGGCATCTGCTCTAACTAGGAAGCCCCCTGGCTACCCGGTG
The DNA here is from genome assembly GCA_004027655.1 of Graphiurus murinus. Classification (NCBI taxonomy): domain Eukaryota; kingdom Metazoa; phylum Chordata; class Mammalia; order Rodentia; family Gliridae; genus Graphiurus; species Graphiurus murinus. The sequence goes on from PVLC010002900.1 coordinate 65,914, forward strand.
AATGTGTTATGCAGTCTCAGATGGGACACTGTATAAAACAGTCATCTCTAGCACAGCACGCAGCATCTTCCTGCTTTTTTTTTCAGCTGAAACATTTTCAGTTGGTGTCATGACACTCTCCTGTTTGGGCTGCCAAAGTTGCTTTGTTCCTGTAGCCAACATCTGGCCAAGTCTGTTCATATCACCTTGTATTCCGGAATCAGCAGACAGCTGAGGAATGACCCTTCTAAAATGACCTAATGAGAAGAGTGTTTCAAATTTGCCAACTCTCCTCCACTTCATAATGCTTCTGCATTGCACTGGAACAATGCTCATAATCCACTTAGTTCGCTGAAGAAGGCCCAGGCTTCCCACATAATGCATATCCGGCTGCACCTTGCCATAGTGAAATGCATGCCTCCAGGAGATCATATGTAGTTTGTTCTTCTTTTCAGCTCAAGCACAGGTTTGGAAAACTCTACCTGCTGTTACTTAAACTCAGATTAATAAGGTATTCATTCCAATCCATGTCACAAATCTATCTAATGTACCTCGTCTGGCCAGAAAGTATATTTATTCATTTTTCCAATATTTTTACTTACATCAAACAGGACTTTTTTCACATTACAAATAAAATGTGGTAATTTTATTGCCATCTGTATACATTTCAACTTCCAAAATGACATTTGAGTATTATAATGTATATGCTAATTCCTTATTGTAGACCAGCCCATCTTTCCCTCATATCAAATATGATTGCAGTCTTCCAGTGAATAACATTGGAAGTGACAAAATTTATCTGTCCTCTGGCCTAATGGTTCTTGTACACATTGGCCTAAATGATTCTTGTATGTTTGTTAAAAGTGACCTTATTTCTACTTCAAGTTGCCTCCATTGCAACAGTAATGAATATAATGAATCCTCATTACAGCTGTCTTTTTCATCTAGAAAACACTGCCACCTGGTTCTGTTTGAAGTTTGGTATGTAAGGAAAGTACTCCAAGTGGACTCCAGTCCATAGCTTTGGAAACAAAATTTGATATGTCAAAAATTTCTCCTTCTTTTTGTTCCAAATAGAGTTTTAAGTGCTTATTGGCAGAAATTAAGACTCCTACATGTATCTATGTTCACTTCTGTTTCAGCAATAGAGTAGATCCTTTGCATTTATTTTCTGCCCATACTTTTGGTGTCCAAATTATCCAGTTTGGGTCTGAGTTCTGATGTCAACAATTATTCATCTGTACGTGCAAGTGATGACCCTTATACAGTGAGTAAAATTAATCTTTTGGTGGTTTAGTAGAGAATATATGAACTCAATTTTGCCTTTACTGATGATAAAAGTTTTAACCGATGGCAATTACTTTACTATGTATAATGCATTCCATTATTTTCTGCTTTCTTCTTTCTCAAATTACATATGCATGTATAAACACACAGAAATACTCTTTTTGTACTTTCAAATTAGCCTGAAAAACAGAATTTGGTTTGGGTAAGAAAAATAAGCCATTTAAGAAGCCACTGGCTTAATTTAGTCAATCATTTGTTTAGGGACTTTAAACTGTTTTAATAATACTTTGGATTAAAAACAGTTGAATAATTAAATTTAATACCTCATCTTTTATTGAGTATACTTTCAATAGAATCTGTTAGTTTTCAAGTACCATCTGGAAGATTATTGTGAATATTTCTGTGAATGTTTTCAGATATGAAGATTTCTTTAGAAAATGGGTAGAGGCTTAATTCTCTTCTACAAGATTTGGAAAGTTTTTAAGCTGTCGTTTCATCCTTATGTTGAGTGGCTGCCATCATGTTGAATATGACTGTCATTTTTACTTACATACTTAGATGATGGGCATCCTATCTTCTTTCAAATTGAAGATTTTTCTTTGGCTTCTCTTCCTGCTAGGTCCTTTTGGGATATAGGAGCTAACATTTCCCTTTTTATTCCTATGAATTATTTGTAAATATTGTTAGATTCATTAGAGATTTTCTGTGGTGATATTTTAATACTACTTATAATCATGCTATACTGTTTCACACAAGGGTCTAGAAGCTAATAGTAAACCCAGACTTGCAAATGAAAATACTTGATCTCTGTACAGATTACCAAGGTCCAGAAGACCTTAGATGAGGGCAAAAAGAAACATAAAGTGGAACAGATTTTGGATAAATAAGGAAACAATGATGAAAGATTAACATGCTTACTTCATGTAAGATTCAGAAGCCTGACATTTCCAGGAAGTGAAGTAACTGTGGGCTTGAAAGGGTTCAGAGGCCATTATGGCAACCTAGAAGATATTTGTAAATCTGTTTTTTAAATGTTTTGAGGTACATTCTTCAGTTCTCTCTCAAAGTCACTGTAATATTTTGTTATAATTAGAGGTATATACATTGAAACATTTTATACTCACCTGGAGCAGTTTGAAAAGATACTCCCTCTCATTGTCTCTGCCAAAGCAGAAGACCTTAATTGTCATTGACTGTGGATATGGCTTAACCATTAGCCCACCATTATTTGGTCTGCGCAATCTTAACCTGCCAGTATGATCTCTTCTTAATGAGGTGGTGTTAATGAAGTGGCAGTTTTAGGTCAAAAAGTTCTATATGCATTATGGTAAAGCTGAAAATAATTTGTTTTTTTCCCTACAGGATACACTAAGGCCAAATTATGCTTCGTTAGAAGTGAATTTCTACTTATGAACAGTCTACTTCAAAACAAATTTTTAAATCTGTTCCAAATACTTGTGATTTTAAGTGATGTGATCAGTTTCATAAAAATCACTTGTGATATAAGTGAGTACTTATGTAAGTGCCGGAATTTGGAATTTGGCTGAAGAAGCACATACAAATATTTGGGAGTCTAATTTGGCCCAGTACCACCAATGTCCTTTGTTACAAGAAAGCTGCAGGGAGAATGGAGATCATTACCAAAATCTTTTTCTTACTGTCCCAGGAGGCTTTTTGGCAAGAGAAAGTATAATCTTCATAATGTTGTTCCTTTGTTCATTTTTTTTCTCTCTATGCCATGTGTGCCAAATGAAATCACTGATTTAGAGTAACTCCTGGAAGCCAACCTATTATCAGCACAGCTCCTGCTTCTTAAATAGCACTCATTGGGCTTTTGCTGATGTTTGAAGACTGTTAAAAAAGAATCATACCAAGAGACACAAGATTACAAGTAGGCAGTGCTGAAAATCTACAGAGGCAAATAAATCATTGATTCCCAGTGTTTGCTTTTAGGATTGAAAATTCTGATGATAATGGTAAATTTGAAGGAGTTAATGTGATAGAAGAAAATATTTCTGAGATATTTGTCACTGCCTTTATATGGGGGGAGGTACTGAGGAATCAAAGCAGGGATATTCGACCTCTGAGCTGTACCCACAGCCCTTTTTAGTTTTTGTTTTGAAACAGGGTCTCGCTCGGTTGCTGAGGGTCTTGCTAAATTGCCAAGGCTAGTCTTGAACCTGTAATACTCTTGTCTCAGCCTCCAAAGTACTGGGATTACAAGAGTGTGCTACCACCCTGGCTTGCAACCATCTTTTCATTGGGCATTTGATCTATTACCGATAGTACTATTTTTTTTTCGGTACTGGGGATTGAAATCAGGGGCTTTCTACCTCTGAGCTATACCCCCGGCCCTATTTTTTATTTTTTATTTTGAAACAGGGTCTCACTAAGTTGCGGAGTGCCTCACTAGGTAGCTGAGGCTGGCCGAGAACCGGGATCCTCCGGTCTCAGCCTCCCAAATGCTGGGATTACAAGCGTGCGCCACCACGCCCGGCTCTATAGTACTATTTTTATGTCACACACATTTCATGTGATTGAGATATATATATATATATATATCTATATATATATAGATATATATATATAGATATATATCATACATGTATATATATACATGTATATGTATTTATATATATATGAAATTATACACATGATATGTGATATATATGAGTATGTAAATAATCTCCCACAAGACATGTATAACCTTTTTATTCAGAGAGGTATCCAACCATAGTGGCTTTCGTTGTAGGAAAAGAGAATCTGTGCTCACAATGGGTAATAAAGTATCACAATTTCACCAACCAAGAGAAAGCAAAATCCTATGTCAAATGTTAAGTGGGTATATTTGTAACTTTCACAATGATGTTACTCTGATAAGTCTTGGTTTTGTTACTCCAGAAAGAGGATATGTGAACAAGAATATCAGTCTTGCCTAAATGATAGGAGAAGAAAAAGAGGACTATTATGAGTCATGCTGAGAGAAATATTTTTCTTTCTTCATCTTTTCGAACTTTATTGTTTCCTGTCGTCTGTTGTGCCTTTCAAACTTCAATACTAATTTTCCTTTTGGAAAATATGTCAATATTAATTTTCATTAGTAGGCAGTTTGATAAATCTCAACTGATGTTATTAAATCCTTTTGTCATTAAGTTTGATAACTGATATTTGATACCTGAAGATGTCTTTCAGGAAAGATATAACTGGGTCTCATGTCTGTCCCCTTGAGAATGAGAATTGAGACAATACTCGTATTATGTTAGAAAAATATGGGGCTATATGCTTGAGTAATTATGAATAGATAAAAAGGCCTATTGTTAACCATTTTATTCCAAAGTAATTATGACTTTATTTCAAAGTTAACCTGCCTTTGATTTATGACCCTAAAGATGATGACATGATGTCAGATGGCTTTCCATACTCATTGAATCAAATGGTAACTTAATTTCAGAGTTCCAAAAATGATAAAAATATTCATCTAAAGAAACATTGGAAATCTGGAGGTCTTTTTGATTAGCAATGAGTAAACACTATCCTCTATTTACAAAGTGTTCCAATGTGTTTCTCCTGGTTGCATGTTAGTTATTTCTTAGAAGACATCTACGAAATGTTGTGCCATAATAACATTAGGAAACTAGCAATGACACTAAAACTTGTTCTCTGTTCCCTCCTATTTCTCTACCTTTTGGCAGCAATGTGAAATTAAGTCATATTTCGGGGATAGCATCTACACTCTGGAAAACTCATAATCTAATCCAGGAAGTATACTTAGCAGCCAGTAATTCAATTTCAGGACAGGATGGGCATTCATTATTCTCTTATTTAATATATGCAGCTCGATTCAGTCTCCAGGCCAGCTTTTACAGTAGAAACTAATTACTATTCATTGTTTGAAAAATATGATTCACTTTTTAAAGCAACAAGCCTCCCTTCTCTTTTGAGTTTAGGCATTCCCATCATGGTGGTGATGTTTTCATGAGACAAAGTATTCTTTCCCTGTAACTTTCTTGTCCAGGTTTTCCTTAGTTAATATAAAGAGCAAATCTTTCTGCTGTGTGAATCCAGCACGGATGACCTGTTTCAGGTATTTTTGTTTGATTTTACACTGATCTAAGAAAGCGCTCTGAAAGGTTTACTGGATGAAGGATAGTATACAGTGGTGAGTTCGATCTTAAAAAAATCAAAGTTTAAATCTAAGTATTATATTTGAAAAAAACTCTGAAAAATTATCCATCTATATGGTATTGCTCTCCATAGATCCATTATATAAGGGATCATGTTGCCAACATGCACCTGGGCTGTGATATCTTAGCACCTCTCCTTGCTTTTTTCTTTTTCGTAAGATTCCTTTTATTTTGCATGTTGCATATGACTGTAGTTTTTAAATTGCATAGTAGTATTTAATCATGTGAATATACTGCTGAATTGTACAAAATGTATATAGTAGCTTAATTAAAAATAGCCAAAATTAACTTGGGCATGGTGGTACACACCTATAATTCCAGTACTTGGGAGGCTGAGGTAGCAGGATCACATGTTTGCAGCCAGCCTCAGCAACTCAGAAGGGCTCTTTGCAATGTAGTGAGACCCTATTTCAAAAACAAAAAATAAAATAGGGCTATGATTATAGCTCAGAGGTGGAATGCCCTGGGTTTAACCTCCAGTACCACAAAACAAAAAATAGTCAAATTTATGAGTGGGGGAGTAGGGAGGCTCTCAGATGTCCATTACAGCTTTTTTCTTTTCACAGTCAGTTGATAAACCATTGTTTAAAAACCTGCCCTTCGAGCTGGGCGTGGTGGCGCATGCTTGTAATCCCAGCATTCGGGAGGCTGAGACCGGAGGATCCGGGTTCGAGGCCAGCCTCAGCTACCTAGTGAGGCACTTCGCAACTTAATGAGGCCCGGTTTCAAAATAAAGAATAAAAAATAGGACTGGGCATGTAGCTCGGAGGTAGAATGCCTCTGAGTTCAATCCCCAGTACCAAAAAAAAAAAAAAAAAAAAAAAAAAAAAAAAAAAAAAAAAAAAAAAAAAAAAACCTGCCCTTCTGACTTAGCATGGTATGAACCAGCTAGACTATGTTCCATATCTATCAAGGAATAGCCTGAATGAGTTTTTACTGATTCCCCAAATCAAAGCCAACCCTAATGTATGGAAGGTTTATTGTTGTTGTTGTTTATTAAGGAGATGCATAATAATGTGTTATTGCACCTGCTCCAATGTCCATCCAATCTTAAAAAAAAAAACAAAAACTCACTTGCCTAATTGAGAATTCAGGAATGAACTACTATATATATATATATAGAGAGAGAGAGAGAGAGAGAGAGAGAGAGAGAGAGAGAATTATCTTGAATTATTACATTAAGGATTTAATTTCATGAAATATTGATCGTATCAGATAGCTTTGCGAAAACACATATTCTGCAGTCAAATATATTTACCAAATTATACACCACTCTAGAGAATCATGTTATATATGATTCTATTAAAGATTTTGAGGAGCTTGCAGATTAGGGAAATTTAGTGGTAAACAACATCTTCTAGCTATTGGAAATTTCTTACTCTTGGTACCTATTAACATCCCACTAACACACCTTGGGAAAGGCTGTGCTGGCTTCACTGAGTAGTGTATTCCTATCAAACCTCAGCTTTGATGAGTATCACACTTTTGTCATTTTGAACTTTCAGAAAAATAATCAGGCTTCTCCATAGGAATGTGATAATCTGCCACCTTGTGACCAACATCCTTTCTTGCAAGCAATTGTTGTCATACTAGTTCTGCTCTCAGACACTGAGGCAGCTTGCAAATATGGGTGGAAGAGTTTTGCGGGACACATGTGTGAGTGTACATGAAAAAGAAGATGGAGAAGAAGGAAGGGGTATTTTGTTATGCCATAAAATTACAACTACTTCTTTACTTGATTGCCACTGCTCTAGAGTGAGATGGCAAAAATTGACTCAAGTTGCTGCTGGCTAGAGTATTAGTTTCTGAGTTACATTAGAGGCTATCATCATTAAGTCAGTGCCATCTTATCACATAGACCCAGTCAGCTACTTGTAGCATAAAATTCTTACAGCAGCATGCATGGGAAAACTCACTTTGACATGATTGAGAGGCTTTAATTGCTATCTGTGTTTATAGATCGTTCCTAGCATTCTAAATTATATTGATTCAGATATTCATTTGCTATGCTCTATGCTATTTTTTAGTGTACTTAAGAAAAAGTGGCTCAAATAATGCCCATGGGAGACTGTTGAACAGGAGATGCCCCATCCTACATTTTATCAGTACCTACCCTTTCCTCACCTCACAGCCAATATCCACATTCACTCCAACACATGAGAGTCACATGTTTGCTTCCACTCAGGTGCTAACAGATGTCTGCTTATGAGACCCAGCTATTTTAAGATATATGTTCTCACAACAGTTCCAAAAGCAACCTTTGGGCATGTCCAGCTTTGAAAGCAACAAACAACATTAGTTTGAGGAACAGACCTCCAAGTAGTGGAAGGGAAGAGAGCACCCTCCACTGGGCAATTTCTCCATATAGGGAGAGCACTGAGTGAAGCCCCTTAGAGGCAGGATCACCAAATCCCTGTCAGGTAGGGACTACTGCCACCATTGCATAAATAAGCAAAGATACAAAAAAGCATAAGTTACGTCTCAAGTAAATGGCAGGACTTTATCTGAGCATGGGTTTTCAGTCTTGCATATCACAGACCCTTTACCCTCCATGGTTTCCCCCAGTATACTCAGTTTTTCCCTTCTTGCTCCATATATGAATCTATAATTTAAAGGTAATTTTAGTGCCCCAAAGGACACCTCATGTTTAAAGAAATAAAATGTTAAGCTGGGTGTGGTGGCGCACGCTTGTAATCCCAGCATTCAGGAGGCTGAGACCGGAGGATCCGGGTTCGCGGCCAGCCTCAGCTACCTAGTGCTGCACTCCACAACTTAGTGAGACCCTGTTTCAAAATGAAGAATAAAAAATAGGGCCGGGGGTATAGCTCGGAGGTAGAATGCCCCTGAGTTCAATCCCCAATACCGCAAAAAAAAAAAAAAATAAATAAATAAATAAAATGTTGCCCACTCTCTATCATCAGCTTTGTGGGAGCAAGGGTGTATCATAAGTAGATGGACTCGAGAGGAAATTACTCATTCTCTGTGTCTAGGATTAGGTAGAATGCAGTACTCAATAGGAATAAATGAAGTAACTCTTACCCTCAAGGATCTTATGATTTGTCTGTGCATCCAAAGAAAGAATGGAATGGTTAGTGGATAGTTAAATTCAGTTTGAATGCAGATTCTATTGAAATTTGAACTGTTTCTGGATAAGGGACATAAATATCCTTTCTCTAAGCCATGGGTGGTTCCTCTCTACCTATAATAGTAGAAATGAGGAATGGTCCTTTTGAAGTATTAAAACACTGATTCTATTGTTTAATGTTTTTTCAGTTCTGTAAAATTGTCACCATTGTGAGAATGTTAAGATGTACCCTAAAGGCTTCCTCAGCCCCATAGGATTAGATATTTCATAGTGATGGGGCTAATAGCAACAGATTATCTTTCCTTACCTGTGGGAGCCTTGCTCTCTAACCTAAGGTAAGTTATGAGAATAATAATTGAAAATTATCCAGAACTTAGTATGTGCCACCAACTTTAACTAACATTGTCTTAATTATTACAACAATCCTTGAAGGTAGGCAGGTCTTTTCTTCATTTTATGGATGAGGAAACCAAGACTCAGAAGTGAAATAACTCACCCAGGGTCGCCTGGCTGGAGAATAGGAGAGCAATAGTCAAATGACACTTGTGTCACTCCAAAGTTTAGGTCTCATTAATAGGGAAATGTATCTCATACCTATGGGGGCTCTAGAAGGAGCTTCCATTTTGTCCTCTAGTGATGGCAATATCATGTTTCTGAGACACATTGTTTCATCTACATAACCAGAGCGAGAGAGACCTTGTACCTACTGTCAGAAAACCAATTAAAAGGCAGCTTGCTCTTGGGAGAGAAGAGAAATAGCCAGATGTGATTTTAAAATATTTTGGGGCAAATTTTCAGCAAATTTGTCTTGATCAAAATGTTTTACATTCTGCTATATTCAGAGTTGTGATTTTTTCCATGTGCTGGCATAAGCTTCTCAGCTCCAGGAGCATTCTTAACCATCTTGGGCCATAACCTTCCACCTCAAAACCTGTCTCATGCAGTATTACCTGAAGACCTAAGTCTCTCTGTGACAAAGCCATCATTACATAGTAAGAAGTGGCATAAGACCTATGAAGAGAAAGTCCTACCTAACTGGATTGGATTACTGTCAAATCATTGTTCTTTGTGACTTTTACAAGGAGTGGGAGGACATTCTATACCTATATTATGCTTTGGATATATGCTTAGCTATCAAAATTTTAGTGTATTTTATGTTCCAGGCTCTTCAGATTCATTACTGCTAATCTACTCAAACACCCCATGAGGTAGGTGTAATCAGTCTTGAAGGGCATGATGGGAAAGCTGGACTAAAGAGATGTGAAATAACTTGTTCAGACTCTCACAGCTAATCAGTAACTTAATTGGAATTTGAAGGCAAGTCCCTTTAGTTCCCAAGCCTGAACTTTGCCATCACACTGTCACATGTCAGTTCCTCCTACATCCTGACTCGACTCCTCCTTTCAGGCTCAGATTCATTTAATCCATGCTGCCGAGAGGTACTGTTTAGCAGGAAACTATAGAACTATTTTTAATCTTTCAGCAGAATGCAGTTGCTCAGTATATTCACTGGAGGATTTCTCTTAAGTTTTTCCCACATCCTGGTTCAAATGCTGGCATAAGCACTGGGCAAGGGGTTAAACAGAGCAGTATCCCTGAGATGTGACACATGTTCTTGCACTTTGTTCCTTATGTGAGCATCTGCTTACTTCAGGTCATTTTTCCTGCAGTGGTTGCTTAAACAGACAGATGCTTCAACTCCAGTTTAGCTCAAGGAACCACCAGATCCCAAAGCAGGTTTAGCTGATTCTGCCACAATCTGACTCATCACAAAAAAGGAAGGGGTGGGGCAGAGTTGTGGGGGCTCTCATGATTTCGAGGCAGAGTCCACACAGGTAGAGAAAGTCTGATTTTAGGCCATTTAGTTGTCGACATTCCCAGTGAGTGCACAGAAGTTTAATTTTTGCTCTAGATTTTTCTGCCAACTTTGGGGTATAGAGATCTTGTGCAATGAGAAGAACAGCCCCTCTTCAGTTTAACCTGTCCACAAATTAAAGAACATTACAGAGACCAACATATCCTTATTGAGGTTACTCAATCCTTCTGTCTCTCTCTGTGTAGGCAGATGTGACTTTCCCACTGTAACTATGGTGACACAGTTGAATATGCCCCTTTAAAACTCAGAAAACATGGAGAAAAGGGAAATATACCCCTTTGTGGTCATTAGTCGCCATTCAAAGAGGATGTGAACATGTGCACACATATGCACACAAATGGAACACAGCACTATTTCAAATAGTTTATTGAGGAAAAACTGCTTCTAATCAGAGAAGTAGTAGAAATGCAGACATTGAACTAGTCTATTAGATCATGTTGCATTTAAGAGTAGCTCTAGAATATAATAGCTTAAAACAACATTTTTTATTTCTCTTAGGCTATAAGTTGGCAAGATGATTCTACTATCTTTCTAGGGATCCATTATTCATTTTTGGTCACTGGCAAGTTAGGGTGACACTAGGATGGGTTTATGTAGGACAGTTCATCTCTCCTCCATGTGACTTTAACCCAAGTCCAGTGACTCCTTTCTTATCTTTCATTTATTAATTTGTTCATTCAATACTTATTGGAGCTACTTTCCTATATGCCAGGAGCTGTATGACTTTGCCTTCAAATATCTCAGGACTGAGTTCTATTCTGGTTATAGATATTTGAGACTTAGCTTGTGACTGGTATTAAAACCATGAGAGCTGACATTTCTTTCAGGTAAATACCCAAAAGTGGTATTGCTGGATCTTATAATTTTTTATGATACTAGGGATTGAACCCAAGGGCATTTTACCTCTGACCTATACCCTATTTTATTTTGAAACATGGTCTCACTGACTTGCTGAGGGCCTATCTAAGTTGCTGAGGCTAGAAATTGATCCTTCTGTTTCATCCTCCTGAGAATTATGATTACAGGCATGCACCACCATTCCTAGCTTTAGTTATTTTTTCTCCAATGAACCACTCTACAGTTTTCCATAATGGTTGTACTAAAAGTTCCCTTTATGCTATATCCTAGCTAACACTGGATATCTTTTGATATTTGATAATAGTCATCCTAACAGGTGTAAGATTATATTTCATTATGGTTTTAATTTTTATTTACTAATGGTTACTGATGTTGAGAGCATTTTCATGTATCTGTTAGCCATTTAAATGTCTTCCCTTGAGAAGTATCTATTCAGTTCCTTGCCTATATTGTTTTCTTTCTATAGAATTGTTTGAGAAACTTGGATATTTTAATATTAATCTTTTATCAGATGTGTGGTTTGCAAATATTTTCTCCAAGACTGTATAGTTGTATCTTTACTCCCATTGACTATTTCTTTTTTTTTTCAGAAGCTTTTTATTTGGATATCATCCCATTTGTACATTTTTCCTGTGGCTTTTGGTATTTACCCAAAATATTTTAAATCAGTATACTGAAGAAATGTCCACATGCTCATGTTGACTGTGGTACTATTCACAATACTCAAGTTTTATCAAATTAATTTAAGTATCTATCACCTGATGAATTGATACAGATATGTGATGTATGTGCACAATGAAATACTATTCTGTCTTTAAAAAGGAAGAAATTGACATTCACTGTGACATAATGTTTGCATGTTTCTGGGAGAGTAGATATTCAATGTTCTTACCATAGAAGATGTCAAATGTTTGAAGTGATGGATAAATTGGTTGGCTTGATTTGGTCTTTTACATTGTATTCAAAGTTAATAACATAATGTTTTTGAGTTGCATGCATTTCCCTACAAATAACATGATTTTGTTCTTCTTTATTGCTGAGTAAAATCCCATTGTGTACATATCCCATAGTTTTGTAATCCATTCATCTGTCAATGAACATCTTGGCTGTTTCCATAGTTTGGCAATTGTGAATTGTGCAGCTATAAACATAGATACACATGCGTCGGCCTGATAGTTTGATTTCCATTCTTTTGAGTAAATACCCAGAATTGGTATTGCTGGATCATATGGTAAGTCAGATTAGTCAGTCACAAAGAGTAAAAAAGCATATGTTCTCCCTAATATGCGGATTCCAAGGAGAAGATGGGGCATAAGAGGGACTCCAGATGAAAAAGGAGAAACCCTCGATAAGCAAAGAAGTTGACTTAACTGAAGGGGATGGATGGGGGGGAGCACCTGAATGCACATGATGTACTTTCACAAATATATCAAAGTCAATCACTAAACTGAACTTGAGAAGGAGGGAGGGTGAGGGAGTGGCATGGTAATTGGGGAAGGGGTTAAATGAGAAATGTGTGCATATATGCCTTTATCAGCTTGTACCTAAGAAAGATGTATGATTACAATGCACCAATTATTATAAACAATAAAAAGTTAATCACTTTTTATCTCGATAAATATGTACAGCTGTAGTTTGTCAATATATAATAAAATAATACATTTTTTAAAACATGAGAGCCCAGGAGACACTTAGCAAGAGAGAATAGATAGAGAAGTGATGCCTCAGAATTCAAAGAAGGAAAACCAAAAGAATGAGGTGCTAAGAGATGACTGTACTTCAAGAAGGAAGGGTAGATCAGTGGAGCAGAATGTAGTAGGGAGATACTAATTTAACATAAACATTTAATGTATTCTCTTTAATATCTAAGCTTTGAAGTCCAAGTCATTTCAATGTAGAACAGAAGTCCCCCCACCTCTCACCTTTGGGGAATAACTGGTATAAGTCTTCAAAATGGGTTGGTTCAGAATGACCCTTGATAGATAAAATTATGAAGAGTCAAAGATTAACTGATAAAAATCTTTGTAAAGATGTCACTGATTTTCTTCTCCATAATACACATAAAGTTTAAGAGTTTGCCAAAACCAATTTATTGTTTTTTTGTCCTCTTTTCTTTTTAATATGCTTTTATTGGTGCATTGTAATTATGCATCATAATGAGGTTCAAAGTGATAGTAACATAAATGCACACAACACTTGGTATGTTTCCCTCTGGATCCTACCCAAATCCCTTCTATTCCCCATACATGTTATTGAGATTGGTGTTGACAATTTTTTATTGATTCATTGTAATCATATATCTTAATAAGGTACAAGCTGGTAGAGGCATACATGCACAAAACACCCGTTTATCCCTTTCCCAATTCCCAACCCATTCTCTCTCCCCTCCCTCCTTCTCATGTTCGGCTTAGTGATTGACTTTGATATCTTTGTGAATGTGCATCATGTACATTAAGGTTCCCCCCCCCATCACCTTCAGTTAGGTTGCCTTCTTTGCTCATCTAATATTTCTCCTTCTTTGTTTAGAGTCCCTCCTATGCCCCATTTTCTCCCTAGTTTCTGCATATTGGGGAGAACATCTGATTTTTTACTTTTTGTGACTGACTAATTTCATTTAGCATAATGTCTTCCAGTTCCATCTATTTCCCTGAAAATGACATGATTTTGTTCTTATTTATTACAGTAAAATTCCATTGTGTACATATCTTATAGTTTTGGAACCCATTCATCTGTTGATGGACATCTTGGCTGGTTCTATAGTTTGGCAATTGTGAAGTGAATTGTGCATCTATAAACATAGATACACATGCATCAGTCTGATAGTTTGGTTTCCATTCTTTTGGGTAGATACCCAGAAGTGGTATTGCTGGATGATATGGTAGGTTCATTCCCATTTGTCTGAGCATCCTCCATACTGTTTTCCAAGTGGTTGCCCTAATTTACCATCCCATCAACAATGTAATAGAGTTCCCACGTCTCCATACCTTTGCCAGCATTTGTTATTGTGTTTTTAATGATTGCCATTCTAAAACAGGAACAAGATAAGGATGTCCACTATCACCACTCCTTTTCAATATAGTACTTGCTTTCTGTTTTTTAGCTTTGATTTCATTACCTCATCACAATAAAGTATCCTTGGTGACTTAAGTGACTTTACATAAGTTCTGTCCTTTCCTTGGGTCTCCACATCCTTATCTGTAAAATAAAAAAATGGACTGCATGGATACTGAGTTATCTTCTTGTTTTATGTATCTCAGAATGGTACAGAATAATACTTGATGTGTTACTATATTTCCTAACAATGTTATGCACAGCCAAATTTTGAATTTGACTAATTGATATTATTGAAGCCCTCCCTACTTCATGAAAAAATTTAAGTTTTTTCCTTGTGTACTGTAGGTTGAACTCAGAGACATTCTACCTCCAACCTAGACCCCCAGCCTTATTTTATTTTTTTATATGAAATAAGGTCTCATTAAGTTGCTGAGTACCTTGCTAAGTTGCTGAGGCTGGCCTCGAACCTGTGATCCTCATGTTCCAGCCACCCAAGTATGGGATTACAAGACTGTGCCACCATGTCCAGCCCAACTTTCAAGTTTTCACTGCCTTAATTAAGTAGGAGGGCTTCATAACCATACGACAATGGACATGAATTTCTTTTTCGATATTTGTGCCAGCACTCAACATCTTTATTCTTGACTAGCTTTGAGAAGATCAAAGCATAGAATTGCCCTAGTATAGCTACGGGAAAAAGGAAAAGCAACATTTTCTGAGTACTTGACTGTCTTCATGACTTACTTTATGATGTGAGACTATAATGCTCCAATAAAAGCATATAAAATTAATTAATGTAATCAAATTAGCTATGTAGTCTATGTCATGACCCTGACATAAAGAGACTCCTCTTTTTGTCCTCTTGTGAGGAATACTTTGCATTAAGAAGGACCCCCTCATCACAGGGAGAAAGAAGCTAGGATTAAGAGGGAATGTTTGCTGGTAGATGGGCAACCCATGCACTGATCTTCACACCTGTTTCCTATTTCAGAACCATAGTCATCAAATTTCACATCAAGCCTCACTTCACCAGATCCTTCTCTTGGGGCTGCCCTGGTATTCTGCTCATTTACCTACTGCTGGTTTCTTCCCTTCCAGATCCATTCTCTTTTAGATACACAGAGTGAGGTATTATTCTGAAAGGAGCCTGGTATATGTTTCCCCTTCCATTTAGAAGCCCTTTTCATTATAGTTTCCCCTGAAGAGAAATACAGTGGAGATAGGAGGCTTGCACACATTGAATTCCACCATACATCTGCTTCCATGTTTGCTTATTTCTACCAGAAGTTGTGTAACAGTGTATATCCTTTCCATGTATAAATTGTCATTGAACATTAGGTACAGGCAAAAGGTATAGAGTTTTCTAGATGATCCATATTTCTGTTAGGTGGTAGTCTATTGTCCTTCCTTAGAATTAGCACCACTGTTCTATGAACGCCACAGCTGTTCCAATCATTAATATTTCTGCAACTATTATTACTTCTGATTGTTTGGTAGATGGGAGACATTTAATGAATAACTAAGAAACCAGAGTGATATTTCATTGTGAGCGAAAACTGCAAAATCTTTGGTGGAATACCACCTAAAGATTTTCTATCTCACCTCTCTTTATCCCTATCCCCAGCATCTGGATTTACATTAGGAACAGCAATGGCCATAAGGACCATTTCTTTGAAAGCCTAGCTGGGCCAGATACTTACTCAAGATTTTTAATCTTTGTAGAAATACTATAATGCAGTTATGTATCCCAATTTCATACATGACGAATCTGAGGCTCAAAGCGTTTAGGTAGGGCAAAACTAGGGAACCTGGTAGGTATGAAAATACAATGTAACTTTAATGTACAAATATAAGTTATTTAAACTAGATGGCTCTTCCATCTGGGGTATCAATTATATTAGTTACTTCAACTCTTGCTAAAGTTGAGTCAGAATATTATAGCATTACATACATATCCATGTTTATAGCAATATAATTCACAATCAGTACATTATGGCACCAGCCTAGGTGTCCATCAACAGATGAATGGATCACAAAACTGTGGTATATACATACAGTGAAATTTTACTCAGCTATAAAGAACAAAATACTGACATTTGCAGGAAAATGGATGGAACTCAAAAATATTATGCTCAGAAAGATTAACCAGTCTCAAAAAATAAATAGATATGTTTTCTCTTATATGTGGAAAACATATAGATAGAAATTGGAAAACGAGTGACAGAAGAGCAGAGACTCTAATGGAGTGATAGGGGTGCAGAGACATAAAGAATGTAATCGTTGGAAAATGGTACATAGGTTTATAAAATTACCAATTCCAAAATCTCAAAGACATGTATGGGAAGGAGGAGGGAGGAAAGAAAGAGAATATTAACCAGAGGGAAGTGCTCCAAGAGTTGTATGTATGTATTTTTCTATCACTCTATAAGTCAGTATGATGTATAATTACAATCCACCAAATAAAAGTATATGAAAAAGAAAAAGAAATTTGTGACTTCATTTAAGTTTATATTCTCTATCTGGGAAATTTTTATTATAGAATAAAAGCTATACTAGACATAAAACACCACATTGGTAAATATCTTGTTTACTATAAAAATGTTATATTTACATATATACATTCAAATCTGTTAGTTCATAAGTAAGAAACCTGATAACTTCATACTGTAGTTTTTCTTTAATGTGAAGTTTTTCATTTTTCTTTTACTGAGGACAATGTAGCACAGCCATGTAAGTTCAAAATTGAACAAATTCAGAACTTTAGACAGGTGTGGTAGCACATGCCTATAATCCCAGTACTTGGGAGGCTGAAACAGGACGATCTCAGGTTCAAGTACAACCTCAACAATGTAGTGAGACTTTCAGCAACAGCGAGATCCTAGGTTTCAAAATGAAAAGGGCTGGGGGTATAGCTCAGATGTAGAATGCCTCTGGGCTCAATCTGCACACACAAAAAATGATAAAACTCTCAAAAGTTTTGCATTAGGTGCTATGTAAATGAATGTTCCTATCACACTAAACTTCAGTATGATATATGTACCAATGTAAGTATATTTAAATAAATTATTTGCTCAAACCAAACCTCAGCTTTACTTTCTCACATCTATTCCTAACACTCATCCTGAGATATTATTGGAATCTGAGATACCCTTGATCTCCATTTCCTAGCACTCTGCTGAGCCCTTCCAGCTTAGTTCTTATCACTACCTTTCTGAAATTAAAAAAGTGTTTTGTTTCCTCATAGAGGCCAGCTCCTATGTTATTTTCTGGCATATAGAAGATACCCAGTACAAACTTCTTAATTGAGAACCACATGTTGATGCTTTAGAAAGTAGGCAGGGAAATTACCAAGTAATCAAACCCCTCTGTTACCTCTTAATACCCCAAATAATACACAGAATTGGAGAATTCTGTGTGTTCCACGTTATTGTTAAGGTTATGTGTGTCTAACTAGTAAGTGACTTTCACAGAATATGTCACATAATAAGGTCTATCTCTCTCTCTCTCTCTCTTTTTTTTTTTTTTTTGATTGGTGCCTTTACCAGATTGTACCTAACAAAGATGTATGATTACATAATAAGGTCTGTCTCTTGAGTGCTGTTTTTCCTTAATGGAAATTTTAAAATGCAGAGTAGACAATATATTCATTACTTTATCAAGGCAATTAGCCTCCTTATAGAATTTTCTTGTAGGTTACTTTGTGTTAAAAACATTTTGCTTGCTGATTGTATTTTTCTGTGTTTTTAATTCTGAACTGTGAGAATCCATTCATATATATAATTTTCTCTTAGTGCCTTCTGCTAAATCCAATTAATGTTGGCATAAACCACTGTATATAATATCTTGAAGGTCCTTCAGAATTTTTCTTTATCAGTTCCCCTCCCCTCCCCATGGGAGAAATTTCCAATGCAGTGGAGAAAATTCCAGTACTAGTTACTGAACAAACCATGTCTGCCACTTACTAGCTGGCCCATTTGGGGTAATGAGGATAGGATAGAAACAATAATAGAATCAAATTTACAGTGTTGTGGATTGATTGAGGATAGTTCCTGGGACATATAGCAGGTGATCAGTAAGGGGAATTTATTTTTATTTTTATTAGTTATTATTATTAAAGAAATCTGATGATTCAGCTCTGAGTGAATCTTTTAACCCACCATACCCTTCTTAAGCCTATCCAGTCATTTTCTTTTTTTTTTTTTTTTTTTTTTTTTTTTTTTTTTTTTTTTTTTTTTTTTTTTTTTTTTTTTTTTTTTTTTTTTTGCGGTACTAGGGATTGAACTCAGGGGCATTCTACCTCTGAGCCAAACCCCCAGCCCTATTTTTTATTCTTTTATTTTGAAACCAGGTCTCACTAAGTTGTGGAGTGTCTCATTAGGAAGCTGAGGCTGGCCGCGAACCCGGATCCTCTGGTCTCAGCCTCCCGAATGCTGGGATTACAAGCGTGCGCCACCATGCCCGGCTTCAGTCATTTTCATGTATAAATGAATCTTCAGAGACTTCATCAGTTTTTAGCCACTTTCGCAAACTACTCATTGGAACCTCTCTTAAACTCTATCTTTGATTGTTTCCTGAATTTAACATATTCTGTCCCTGGCACTTAATAAATGCTACTTATTCTATTGTTGCTAAGATGATCTTTAGAGAAGCATTTTCCAATATTTTGCTGGAATGAAATGCTCCCCTAGGAAAGTCTCCAAGGGTAAAAGCTATTTGGGAAACAGCTGCTTGCCATATCTCTGCCCTGGAGATTTATACTGCATACTAGACTATTAAAGACTCTGAAGAGTCCTATATTCTTTATTTATGCACATGGATTTATTTTCATTTACAAAGTACTGTCCCCCAATGAAAGCTGTGCTGTTCTTGCTGTCTTAATTTCCATATCCAAGACCCTTAACATTCTTCCATTCTCTTTACTCTGTTGGGAAGTCTTTCAATAGCCAGGGACTATTAAGTTGCAATTACTATCATAAGGCCACCAGAAGCATAGAACCCATCTGTTCATTAGAGTTTTCTAGGGGATTGGTTCTCTATATCATTTTATACCTTGTCTACAAATTATCTCAGCATCTCAATATGCCCTGATAGCTGGTGAACTTTTCCTTTGATACCAGCTGAATTGAAAAGTGTAGTTAATGGGACAGAGAATGTAACCTCCTATAATATAGAGGGGCCTATGTGTCATATATGTATCATCATACTGTGGCTTATGATGTCACAAGTTTTATGACTTGTCTTTCCATTTATTGTACATTAGTATACCAGTGTACCAGTGCAGGTCCACCTTGTAAGAAAGTTGCTTAATATATTTAGCCTATGAGCAAGAGTCTCATGGGTCATAAATAAATCCCACATTAAGTATTATGACTAAAGTATTTGAATTTATAAAAGAGGTAAATGGGAGTGATTATTCATTTTGCTAACTGATACACTACAATATTGTTTTGTGAAGCCACTCCAAAGTGTATTTAAATGAACATTGATTTATATGTAACTTTCTAAGATCAAACCAATTTATTACATAAAATAAGGGATTGCTGCCATGGACTATGTGGTTTGATTCCATTCCTCAGTAGCTTCTTTCAATCTGGTTTTTAGTTTCTGCACAGTTGCAGATCACAAAGAGGCTTTCATGTCTGGGATATTTCTGCATGTGAAATATCACCATCTAAGTCTTTTCATAAATGTGTACTTTAGGCCTGTGGTTTTATAGTTTACATTCCTGTGGAAAAGTACCATTCTTTGACTTTGTTATTTATTTTATATAATAATTGGTATATTGTAAACATACATCTTTGTTAGGTTCAAGCTGATAAAGGCATATATTCACACATTTCTCATTTAACCCCTTCCCCAGTTCCCACCCTACTCCCTCGCCCTCCCTCCTTCTCAAGTTCAGTTTAGTGATTGACCATGATATATTTGTGAAAGTACATCATGTTCATTATGGTGTCCCCCCAACCTCCCGTCCATCCCCTTCAGTTAAGTCAACTTCTTTGCTTATCGAGAGTCTCTCCTTTTACATCTGGAGATCCTCATATGCCCCATCTTCTACCTAGTATCTGCATATTAGGGAGAACCTATGCTTTTTTAGTATTTGTGACTGGCTAATCTCAGTTAACATAATGTTTTCCAGTTGCATCCATTTCCCTGCAAATAACATGATTTTGTTCTTCTTAATGGATGAGTAAAATTCCATTGTGTACATATCCCATAGTTTGGTAATCCATTCATCTGTGGATGGACATCTTGGCTGCTTCCATAGTTTGGCAATTGTGATTTGGGCATCTATAAACATAGATACGCATGCGTCAGTCTGATAGTTTGGTTTCCATTCTTTTGGGTAGATACCCAGAAGTGGTATTGCTGGATCATATGGTAGGTTCATTCCATTCATCTGAGGCTCCTCCATGTTGTTTTCCAAAGTGGTTGCACTAATTTGCAATTCCACCAACAATGTATTAGGGTTCCCACTTTGCCATACCCTCGCCAGCATTTGTTGTTGTTTGTGTTCTTGATGATTGTCATTCTGATTGGAGTTAGGTGAAATCTCAGGTTAGTTTTGATTTGCATCTCTCTGATTGCTAATGATGTGGAACATTTCCTCATACATATATTGACCATTTGTATTTCTTCATTTTTGAAATGTCTATTTAAATCCTTTGCCCATTTTTTGATTGGGTTATTTTTTTTTTCTTAGCTGTGATTTTCTTGAGTTCTCTGTATATCCTAGATATTAGTCCTCTATCAGAAGAGTAGTTGGCAAAAATTTTCTCCCACTCTGTGGGCTCTCTGTTGAGGTACTTGATAGTTTCCTTTGCTTCACAGAAGCTCTACAATTTAATGCAATCCCATGTATTGATCTTCCTTTGAGTTGCTTATGCCTTTGGGGTCTTCTTGAGAAAGTTTTTTACTGTGCCTAGGGGTCTTGTTGAGAAAGTGTTTACCTGTGCCTAGGTGTTGAAGTGTTGGCCCTATGCCCTCTTTAAGTAGCTGCAAGGTCTCTGGCTTGACTTTCAGGTATTTAATCCACTTTGAGTTGACTCATGTGCAGGGTGAGAAAGTGGGGTTTATTTCCATTTTCCTGCATATGGTTAACCAGTTTAGCCAACACTATTTTGTTAAAGAGGCTGTCTTTTTTCTAGCGTGTGTTTTTGGCTCCTTTTTCAAAAATCAATTGACTGTAAGCACGTGGGTCTATTTCTGAGTCTTCTATTGTGCTCCATTGGTCTATGTGTCTGTTTTTGTGCCAATACCATGCTGTTTTTATTACTGTAGTAGAGTTTAAAGTCAGATATTGTGGTGGTACTGCATGGTTCTTGTTGCTAAGAACTACTTTGGCTATCCTGGGCTTTTTGTTGTTCCAGATGAATTTATGGACTGATTTTTTTTTTCTATGTCTGTGAGGAGTGACCTTGGTAATTTAATGGGTATTGCATTGAATCTGTAGATTACTTTTGGGAGGATGGCCATTTTGATTATATTTGTCCTGCCTATCCAAGAACATGGTAGATCTTTCCATCTTCCAAGGTCTTCATGAATTTCTTTTTTCAGCTTTTTGTAGTTTTCCTTATAGAGGTCTTTTACCTCCTTGGTTAGGTTTATCCCTAAGTATTTTATTTTTCGGGATGCTATTGTGAGTGGAATTGGTTTCTGGATTTCTTTTTCAGTGGTTTTATGGTTGGCATACAGAAAAGCTTCTGATTTTTTAAGATTGATTTTGTATCCAGACACTTTGCTGAACTTGTTGATCAGTTCTATAAGTTTTTTGGTTGAGTTTGTTGGGTCTTCTAAGTATAGTATCATGTCATATGCAAAAAGGGATAGTTTTAGTTCTTCTTTCTCTATTTTATCCCTTTGATTTCCTTCTCTTGCCTTGTTGCTCTGGCTAGAGTCTCAAGTACTATATTGAACAGAAGAGGTGATAACGGACATCCTTGTCTTGTTCCTGTTTTTTAGTGGGAACTCTTGCAGTTTTTCTCCATTTACCTATGATATTGTATTTAATCTTGTTGAGTATTTTCTCCAGTGCTGGTTTGGAAGACATAACTTCTTTTAGTTCCTGTTTGTCATGGAAGATTTTTATATCCCTGTCAATTTTGAGAGGGAGTTTTCCTGGGTAGGAGAATCTTTGTTATAAGTTATTTTCTTTCAGAGTTTGGAATCTGTTACTCCAGCCCCTCCTGGCTTTCATGACTTGATTTGGGAGGTCCGAGTGATTCTGATTGGTTTGCCTCTAAATGTCACTTGGCCTTTTAGTTTTGTTGCCTTTAGAATTCTCTCCTTAGCCTCTACATTAGTCAACTTGATTATTATGTGGCATGGTGAACCTCTTCTTTGGTCTTATCTTGAGGGTGTTCTGTATGTTTCCTGTACCTGTGTGTCAACTTCTTTTCCTATGTTTGGAAAATTCTCTGATATTACTTCTTTGAAAAGATTGTTTATTCCATAAGTTTCAACTTCTAGTCCCTCTTCTATGCCTATTATTCTTAGGTTAGCTCTTTTACAATTTCCCCAGATCTCTTCAATGTCCAGACCATACTGTCAAATTTTTTTTTCTAAATTATGTACTATGGATTCATTTTTGGAATGGTCATCTTTTAAGAGTGATATTCTATTTTCCATGTGGTCTAATCTACTGTTTATAGTTTGTATTGACACCTTCATTTCAGTTATTTCATCTTTTAGTTCCTTCAGTGCTTCTCTTTGGTTCCTTTTCAGGTCATCAAATTCTTTATTTGTTCCTTGCTTTCTTTCCAACTCTCCCTACATTCTTCCAGAAAATTCTTTATTGTTTCTAGTATTAAAGATTTGAATTGTTCTTCTGGTAATCTCTGCCATTCTGGGTTGGTGAGATCTGTTATTGACAGGTTATGGTGGCTCATTGTTTCTTTGCTATTTTTGCTTCCCATGGTTCCCCTGTTCTTAAATTTATATCTTTGCTGCTATATCTTGCAGATTTTCTCATCCAGTCTCTGCTGTAGGGGTTTAGAGGTGTCTACTGGTATACAGGGACAGGTTTTGTTCAGTGGTGAAGGTTGGGTGAGAAGTCACAGTGATGAATTCAAGTATAGACTAAGGTAGAGGGTATGCTCCAGTGGAATAGGAGGTTGAATGTGTTGAGGTGGTATATTGTAAAGATTAGCAATGAAGCCAGGCGTGGTGGCACAGGCTTGTAACACCAGCATTCGGGAGGCTGAGACCGGAGGATCCGGGTTTGCGGCCAACCTCAGCTACCTAGTGAGGCACTCCGCAACTTAGTGAAACTCGGTTTCAAAATAAAGAATAAAAAATAGGGCTAGGGGTATAGCTCGGAAGTAGAATGCCCCTGTGTTCAACCCCCAGTACCGAAAAAAAAAAAAAAAAAAAAAAGATTAGCAATGGTAGATATGTCAGGGGATTCTGGTAGTCAATATAGAGTTTTGAGTGTGGTGGTATGGGATGGTCTTGATATGAGACAGGAAAAAAAGAAGAAAGAAATGGGAAGAGGAAAAGTGTTGAGGAGAGGAATATAGATGGGAGAGAGGGAGGGAAGCTTGTAAAAGGGATAAAGAGGGGATTCAACAAACTAAGCAAGAAATAACAAAGCAATCAATCATCCAAACAAATATAAATAAATCAAGGCAATACAAAAAGAAAACAGAGTATAAACATATAAAACATAACACCAAAAAAGAAAAAAGAAAAAAAACCCAAAAAACAACAAGAATCAAAAACCAAAACCCTGCTAGTTTGTAAGTACAGAGCTTAAATTTTTGAGTGTGTCTCTGGCATTTCTATTTGCTCTATCAGTGCAGGCAGGGGATTCCGCTGATGCCTCTCCCACTGCAAGCTTCTGTCTCTGAGCTCTCCACAGGGCCTGTCTGCGTCTCTCACCCTGCCTTTGCTGGTGGCGGGAGTGCAGTCTAAATGGCGGGCATTTTCAGATGCCCTATGTGCACTGGGTTCTTCCCGCACTTCTGTTCCTATCTAATCGCTAGAAGGGCGGGTGACGGAGTCTATCCTTTGTACAGGGGTTCCCGCACACCAAGGGTGCAATCCAACTTACAGATCCCTGTTGCTCTGGCTCCAGTGGGAGGGGTGAGCTGGGTGACCTCGGCGCTGGCTTAAGATGGTTGTCCTAGGTGTTCTTGTTCACTGTTGATCTTGTGGGTAAATGCCACCTGATTACGGTGTGGAGTTTCGCAGTTGCTTACTCCACCTCTGGTCGCTGGGGCTGCAGAAGATCGATGAAGCTCTCAGTAGTTGGCAGAATCCTGGCTGGGAAAATGGTGGCTCACAAAATGACGGCAGTGGTTCGAGGCACGCCCTGGCTTCCTTCTTCTCCCTGGGTTCTGTTCAGCTGCTCTTGTTGCCTTGTTCTCTCTTTTGCAGCTTTGTTCCTCTTTCCTTCTGTAAAGAAGCTGTGTTTGCGCCAGTTTTAATTCAAGCTCCACCATGCAGTCGCTTGCTGTTCTGGCTCTGGCGAGAAAGGTGAGCTGGGGTGGTCCCTCAGGGGCTTACGCTGGTCGTCTGGTTGTCCCACGCTTTGCGGTCCCTGTGGAAGGTGCGGGATCCACCGCCTGGGTAGGGTGTGGAGTTCTGGAATTACTTCTTCCACGTCTTTTTGCTGGATCCTCAGCAGTGTTAGCAGACCCTGGCATCTGGCTGGCCGCCACGGCTCATGGCCCGACACCGAGCCACAGTGCAGTCGGGCTAGTTTGCTCTCCCTGGTCAGCTCTCTTAATGACCCCAGTCTCTTTGTTTGTATTTCAAATTTCGCTTTTTTTCCCTTCCATTAAAAAGCTGCTTTTATGGCAGATTTGATTTGAGCTCTCAGCGCCTAAGGAGATGTGTTTCACTCAGATGCCATCTTGGCATTCATAACTTTGTTTTTTATAGGGCTTTTAATGCTAGAATTAATTTAGGAAATAAATTGGGAATTTAAAGGGAATGCCAAACCCTAGATAAGCAAAGAAGTTGACTTGACGGAAGGTGATGGACACGGGGGGTACCCTAATGCACATGATGTACTTTCACAAATATATCAAAGTCAATCACTAAACTGAACTTGAGAAGGAGGGAGGGCAAGGGAGTAGGGTGGGAATTTGGGAAGGGGTTAAATGAGAAATGTGTGCATATATGCCTTTATCAGCTTGACCCTAACAAAGATGTATGATTATAGTGCACCAATTAATAAAAAATAAAGGGAATGCCAACCCTTTGGCCACCTTGTTTCCATTAGTACATTGTAGACATGTATTTTCTAATGGTATTTATTTAGTCTGAAACAGTTAAGCCATTTCCAGAAGTCGCAAATTCATCCTCAAGAACACCTTATTCATTGGGAAAAGCATTCTAGAACTGAAGAGTTATAATGCTATAATGTTATAAGAATTATAAAGGAAAATGTCTGTTTATCCTCATGGACTGAGTGTGAACTTATGACATAATAATGCCAATTGTACAAATTTCTTGTGTATATTATGTGCTAATCACTGTGCTTTTACATAGTGTTTTGCTTAAGTCACATTTTGAAGATGAAAAAGCTGGGGCTTAGAAAAGTAACTTGCCTGAAGTGAAGCAGCTTGTAAGTAGCAGAAGAGGAACTCAGATTAAGAACTGTAGCAGTTCATTTTAGAGGGTTTGCATGCATATAATGGGGTATTCAAAAGGTAAAAGATGAAAAAGTTACTTTTCCCTTTGAAGCAAAGGCAAGAGAAAGCCCTGAGTTAGCACTGAGTTATTTTTATTTGGCTGTGCATTACCAATCACCACTGTATGCCAGGTACCATGCTATGGCTTTACACACATTACCTTTTGGAATCCTCACAGTATTGTGAGCTTGGTATTATTTGTCCCCAGTTTCAAAATGAGAAAATGGAGTCTCAGATCATTAATTTACTTGTCCAAATGTCACCTAGTTAGCAAATTGTGGTGATGGAATTTGAACTCAGATCTTCCTGTCTCCAAAGACTGTGATTTTCCACTATGTGTATATTTCCCCAATGAGCAACTTCTAAGAACATTGAAGCAGTCACAGCCCACTTCCGGCTTGCAAACAATCAAGACATTTCAGTGAAGGGCAAAGGAAGGAAGATGAATGAAATGACACTTCAACCTTCCCATGGTCTTATTCAGTGGGCCCAGAGACACCCTATTCAAAGGAATGTTTTCCCATGTCCTTGGGCTAGTGGTTCTATATGTATAAGAAATGTATCCTGAGCTACCTGTGTGGTAGAGGAAATGCTTTGAGTACAAATATCATTATTAAGCACAAATACAGTACAGTGTATAACTCCCTTGTAGCAAGATGTAATGGTCTGCTTAGTAGAACAGTAAGGCAATGTTCTTTTTCCTTAGGGGCCATAAAGCTATAGCTAAGTGAAGGGAAGAATGTGTGTTAGAGACATTTTAACATGGAAAACCCTGACCATACCCAATCCCTTTTCTTTAAAGGCCAAATGCTCATATGGGCTCTGTGAATGTGCTTAGAAGGAGTAGATCATTGACATAGCTCCACTTAATGTATAATTTTTATCACCAAAAATAAGAGGTAGCTTTTATCATGCATCTTCAGTTATCCCTTGATTTTTTACCTCTATGAGGTGAGTTTTGAATTTTAAAAAACCATAGTTGGTCACCTTCTAATTTTTAGATTATTTATACTCCAAAACTTAATAAAAAACCCTCCCTGTTGGTCCTTTACACTAGCAAATGAGTAAGTCATGTGAATTTGTCTTACAGCCTTGCCATTGAAGTCATCAGGTCAGCCATGTATCATGTTGTCTCCCTTTTTCGTCTTCCACAGCAGATGTCTCCAAACTCTGCTACTGAGGACCCTCTCTGCTCCATCTGAAGCCTACTCAGCAGATGAATTCCCAATTTTGCAGAAAGAAGTCAAGGGGAACTCCCTCAGGTTCCCTCTTCTGTACCTTCAAATTTACCTGCACCCTCTATCTTTCAAAATTTCAATATCCTTAGGGAAAGGAGCTCCTGAGACTGGGTGCTTTTTGGTGCTTATTGGCATGGATAGGAAAATGAGTTACCACTTCACTCCCCTTTGTCAACTATCCCTTGAATAAAAATACTCCATTAGTGAAATGTTTTGTGTTCTTCAGTGGTTACAATGATACAGAGGTTGTATTGAGAATCAAATGAAGCAATTCCTACCAGCTCACTGAACAATGTGTATCACCAAATAGAAACTAGCACCTAATAAGTGTTCAAAATACTGACAGTTGTAGTTATGGTAGTGTTTGTAGTGATAGAAATAGTAAGAGTATTTGTATGGTAGAATTGAACCTAAATATCTTTAAGGTATCTTTTACTTCTGTAAGTACAAGTTTGGAACCATAGCCCATTGTCCTATCCTTCATCCCAGTGTTTCATACAGTGCAGCTGCATCTAGTTTCTCCTGGTCTCATTTCCTCTGAAAGTCTCCCTAGGGGCTACTTGCCATTCCCCATTCATTTTTTCTCATGTTTCATGACTCTTATGTTCATGTTGTTCCCTCTGTTTTCCCTGCCTTTCCTCCTTTTCCGTAAAGACTTAGAATTGTGGCTCCACTTCACTGACGTTTTCCTTACCTCCACACTAGTCTGGGTAGAGTTGGTGATCTACAGCCTCTATAAGTATTATAGATACAATGTAACTATAATATTCATAATTATTCCATTTGTTTGTCCAATCTGCTGTACTTGGAAATGCTGAAAGACCTGAGTGAGTTCAGCTTGAAATCTCCAATATTTAGTGAAAGATGATTGTGGCAATGGACAATTCCCATAGTCCTGTGACACTGCCACCAGGTAATAGGAGCTGCATAGCCACATTATATAAAATTTGGATGACATTAGGAAATATCAATTTTTCTATTTGTTTTTAGGGTATTGGGTATTGGACCTAGAGCCTCACACATGCTAGATAAATGTTCCACCATAAAGCCATACTCCCGGCCCTTTTATTTTATTTTCAGACTTGGTCTCACTAAGTTGCCCAGGCTGGCCTCAAATTTGTGATCTCCCTCATCAGCCTCCCAAGTGGCTGGAATTACAGGTGTGTTCCAACTTACCAGGCAACTTTTCAAATTTTAAACCAAACAGGAATGTCTCTTTCTTAGGCACTGTACAGTTAGGAAATTAATCCAATCCTTATTTCTTCTTATTTGTTCCAATGATGAGAAACAACCTTTCAGAATATTGAGTATAAGGGACAGGTAGCCTCTTAAAAGTAATTTAATCCAATAAGCAGAATCCCTTGTCAGCCACTCTTTATTCACCTCTCTGTGAAGACTGGAGTGATATTAGTGATTTCTCACCAAATTGAAAGACAACTTGACCATCTTCTCTGTTCAATGACTATGAAGCTACATAGTGAATTTGGTGGCAGTAATTATCATTAATTCTTTCAGATGCAAAGAACTGAAATAAAATATCAGAGAGTTGCAGATAAAATCCAGTTGTCTCAGACTCAGTCTTGTTGGCAGGTTCAGGGATATGGTAATAGTAGACAAATTAAAGAGGAAGGAAGAATCCAGGGCTCTCTTAACTACAGGACTTGGCTCCTTGCTTACTTTTAAGGCTGTGACAGCTAATGGTTTAATTGTATCTTTGTCATTAGATACAAATATCTGAAAGACCTTGCTTTGCTTTTCCTGCAAGATGATCAGATTCTTTCTTCCAAAAGTAAATTTTCTTCTTAGTTATTTGTTGGCTGAGCCTCTGACTGGTTATTTGACCATGCACATGGGATTTAAATTCTCTCAACCATCAGCTATGTAAAATGTTTCTAATATTAGCACCTACCAATTGAGACCATTGTGTCTATTTGACAAGAGATAACAGAGGGAAAGTTGACTTCCTTTGTCTCTGATTGATCTTTCTTGTCCCTTCCACCCCTCTCCACTGTTATAGGACCATGAAGAACAAGCTCAATTGACTGCAGATATTCAAAAACATTTATTAATATCACCAAAAGTCATGAAGAGGCTCCATATTGTGACAATTACTTCTGTTGGTCATTTTTTCTTTTAAGAAATTGAATTCCCAGATACAGTCAACAGGTAGAGTGCCCTTAGGATCAATCCCTAGTATAGAAAAATGTTTTTTAGTTTGAGGTGACAAGTTACCTTTCTAGTAGAGGATTATCCCATGCATTGTAGG
This sequence comes from Graphiurus murinus, assembly GCA_004027655.1. NCBI lineage: Eukaryota > Metazoa > Chordata > Mammalia > Rodentia > Gliridae > Graphiurus > Graphiurus murinus. The sequence continues at coordinate 95,380 of PVLC010002900.1, forward strand.
GTCTTTTCAATATCTCAGGTCTCTTACCTTTGATATATGAGTGGCATGCCACTACTATCCAAGTGTGATAACCAAAAACTGTTTCTATAATTATCAAATGTACCCTAGGGTACAAAAATACTCTTGTTTGAGAACTACTGGTTTCAAATATTTTCTTCATTTTGTAACTTTAGTGCCAGAATATGGGGGGAATTCTCTATTTTGGAAAATGAAAAATAAAAAAAAAATAATAGGAAAGGCAGTGTTTTTCTGTAGAATAATGTTGACTTAGTTGCACTAATTTTCTAGATATCCTCATGATTATCACAGTGGGGGACTTATTTGGGTTCACATTTTATCTCTATTAACTGGTTTTCGTTTTCATTAGGTTCTTCTTCATTTGAGCATAGTTTATCCCTGTGTTTTAGTTTCTCCCTTAGGCTCTTAAATGATACACCTTGGCTGGAGAATGAATTAAAAAAGTAAAACACTCTCCCCATTTGCCACTATAGCTCCATTTTGGGCCATGCTTTGGCCTTAAAGTGTTGACTGAATGAATCATACAGAGTCCCTTGTCCTATGGCTTCAAGTTGGTTCAATTAGAGCAGGCTCATGGGGACTCTTGGAAAGAGACTGGAGGGCAGGGAGAGAGAAAGGTTCATGTTCTTCTTCTATCTATAGCCCTTCCTCCAAGTTTATAGCTCTGCTGTGTTCCTGAAGTAACTCCCTCCCATTGACTTCCAGACTTAAGTGAGATAGTAACTTTGCATTCTCCCTCATCTCTGATAGCTCATATCACACTTGGTGCCCCCCGTCCCCATGCTTCTTTAAATGGTCACCTTATTAAATACTCTCCATGTCACTCCCTAAAATGTGTCATCTATTTCTTTCCAATACCCTACCCATATGAAGTAACCCTTATCTTTCAGTGAACCCAGGTAGCTTTAAGTAACTTGTTTTCATCAGGTTATTGTCTACCCTTGAGTTGTCTTCAAAAATTTCCGTCGCACTCTATAACACTGATCTGGCAAAGTTGTAGACAAATCTATGCATTATTGTGTATAACTTGGTATTTTTGTTTGTAAATGGCTTAAAATCACATTTCCCTTATATTCTTTTTTATATCATGACTCTTATTATCATCAATCTTCCTGCTGTGTTCCATTAGTCAGTCCCAGAAATATAGAAATCCCTCTTCTAAATAAATGCTATCCAATAGGAACATAATGTGACCACATGTGTAATTATACCTTTTCTAGTAGCCACATTGCAAAACTAAAAAGAAGCACATGAATATAACTTTAATAATATATTTTATTTAATATAATATATCATTTTAGCCTTTAATTAATAAAAATATTTTAGTGAAATATCATAACTTTTTGGTAGTCTTTAAGACTTGGTGCTTGTCACTTATAGTACACTTAATGCTGATACCAAACATTCATTGGAGATATTTTATGTGCCATCAAATTTAAATTTAATAGTCATATTTAGAACACTGGGCTCTACCCTGTAGTTAAAATTGGACACTGAAGAATTCTTAAGCAGAAAAAAATAATGTGATCAGATATGTGTTTAGCCAAAATTCTTCAGGAATCAGTGAAGATGGTGGGCTTGAGTGATGTGGCAGAAGATCAAGGACAAAGAGGCTAGATAGGAGAATATGGTAAAAAAAAGTCCCAATTATCGCCGCGCATGGTGGTGCACACTTGTAATCACAGTACAGGTTTTTGGCCAGCCTCAACTACTTGGTGAGGCCCTCTACAACTTAGGGACACCCTGTTTCAAAAATAAAGAATAAAATAAAATATAGGGCTGGGGGGTGTAGCTTGGAGGTAGAATGTTCCTGGATTCAATTGCCAGTTCCACACACGCAAAAAAGTCAGTTACCAAAGAGAAAAAAGTCCTCATTTTAGTGAGGTGAGAAAAGGAGACACATTCTGGAGGAAATTTGCACCTGTGTTGTTCAACATAGTATCCACTAGTAACACAGTGCTCTTGAACACTTGAAATGTTGAAACATAGCTAATGTCTACAGCTATACCATCCTGAAAGTGCCAGATCTCATCTAAACTGTAGCTAATGCGACTGAGCAACAGAATATTTAATTTACTTAAAATTATAATTTCAAACTTTTTGGTAATTTATTTATTTATTTATTTATTTATTTATTTATTTATTTATTTATTTACTTACTTACTTACTTACTTACTTACTTATTTTTTGCATGTGTGGATCTGGGGATTGAACCCAGGCACATTCTACCCCCAAGCTATACTCCCAGCCCTATATTTTATTCTCTATTTTTGAAACATGGTCTCCCTAAGTTGTAGATGGCCTCACCACGTAGCTGAGGCTGGCTGAAAACCTGTACTTCGATTACAAGTGTGCACCACCATGCCTGGCGGTAATTGGGACTTTTATTTTTTTACCATATTCTCCTATTTAGCCTCTTTGTCCTTGATCTTCTGCCACATCACTCAAGCCCACCATCTTCACTGATTCCTGAAGAATTTTGGCTAAACACGTATCTGATCACATTATTTTTTTTCTGCTTAAGAATTCTTCAGTGTCCACTTTTAACTGCAGGGTAGAGCCCAGTGTTCTAAATATGACTTCATAGACCCTCTCAAACCTAGTCTCTTTGAAATTCTTTTATATCTCATTTTTCCCCTCCTCACCTGTCTTCCTGTGTTTCCAATGCACTAAATTGTTCTTTATTCTTTAGGGACACCATACACAAACAACTCTATGTGGATTATCCTATACCATGTTCTACCAAATCCTGCTCATTCTTCAAAGCCCATGTTAAATGCCATTCTCTATAAGGAGACTTCTAGTCTTTCTCCTAGGCAGCATTATTTTCCCTATTCATATTTCAAATAAACAAATTTTCTCTTGTGTTACCTAGATTTGTGAGTTGCTTGTCTCTTGAACTATTCTGGGAGCTCATCAAGGAGTAAACACACTACAGTCCATGGGCCAAACTGAGTAGTAAGTAAAGTGTCATTGGAAAACCGGCATGCTCACTAATTTACATATTTCCTATTGTTTTTATGCTCCATGGCAAAGTTGAATAGTTGCAACAAAGGGTGAATGACCTACAAAGCCTAAATCATTTATCTGGCCCTTTGTAGAAGAAGATTGCCTGCCTCTTTCCTAGTTGGAAATTCTCTATCTTACACAGCATTATTTGTCCCTAGCCCAGCACCAGACACATGGCAACTTCTCAGTAAAGGTGGAATTGAGTGATAAATAAATTGAATGAAATTGAATTGATGTGTTGAATTAAAGTTGATATCTCTATCTGCAAATGATATAAAAATTAGTCCTTTTTGCTACCTCTTTAGAATTCCTTAAGATCTACCTTATTGTCATTTTAACTATAATTTCTATTTGATCTCACTTATATCTCAATGATACAAACTGATTATATCCTAAGAAGCTGAGTGCCTCCAACACAAAATTAACTGGTAGAAACTGTGAATTCAAGTCATGGCTTAATCTTTGATCTTATTCGTTACTTTGGATAAGACACTTGACCTAACTTGTTAATGCTATTTTCTGATTCCTTAGTGAAAATTACAATATCCTACCTTCAAGTTATTGCTTGAAGTGTGTGTGAATGCACCATGCAGTTTGATAATGTGTATTATGAATATAACATAGATTTTTCTAAAATATACAAGTGATTTCTCCTCTACAGAGAATAAATAAATAGGCACTCTAGGCACAAATTTTTAACATTGCTTAGAGTCAGCCCCTATTGTTGGAAGTTTCATGTTTGGCATAGAAAAAAGGTAATCATCAATATTTTCATAAAAATTAGGTATTAATGCTAAAAAGACTATTGGCTGTCATATTACTATCACATTTTAAAATTAATTCAGAAATCAAACCTTGGAAATGGATTCTATATTTAATCTATATGTTTATGAATGAAAAACATCAAGGACAAGCAGTTAGAGTTCTCAAAGAAAGATCTAGAGGCTTTATGAGTGCAAAAGGTAAATGAGATACAGTGAGGAATTCAATTTGATAATGGATAGAGGTATTTGGTATCCACCCTCACCCCACTCCAAAGTTACAGTTTATTTTTAGCTTGCTTTTTTTCTCAGAATTTAGGTTAATCACAGATTCTACTTATTGAACTATTCTACTTATAATTCTACTATTTATAAGTTTTGTTTGTGTAATCTCTTGAATGCACACTAACCCTGTGAAATAAATACTAAAATCTTCAATGTATAGATAAGGGCACTAAAATTCAAAGAAGTTAAATTCCCTGCCCTCAGGTAAAAAAGCAAGCCAGTGGCAGATCTGAAATTTGAAACCAAGTCTCAAGTGCCTATGCTCTTGACCACTGTAGAAACTTCTGGAAAAAAGTGCCTATAATATGCTTCAAAGGATTATTTTACCATTTTTATTTGAAAGGTTAAGTCCTAGAGCTAGAATGAGTCAGAGACATAATTTAACCATAAGAGGTTGACCCACTTGTCCAAGTTAGCTGGCTCAGGTAGTGGGAATATAGTTCTCTAGTGACTCCTTATCCACTGCTCTCAATACTATATAGCCCAATTCCCATTTCTGATTGATTGTAACTAAGTACACCCCCATTTTACTTTATTTTATTTTAAATTCATTTTGAGAAAAGTGTTTCTAAGAAAAGACAGGAAGAAAGAAAAGAGAAGGGGTAATCCAAACCTAAACCAGGGATTATTACTTATTTTTACCAAATCTACAGGGAATCCAGTCAGGGACCAGCACACACCAAATTAGCTTTTTATGAGTTCTGCTACTTAAAGACTTGACTACTCTGAGCAAATCTCTAAATATATTTGAACTTTCATTTCTTATCTGTAATTTGTGGAACCATATCTTGGTGTGGTGGCACACACTTGTAACCCCAGTAGTTTGGAGACTGAGACAGGAGGATTGAAGAGTCACAGCCAGTCTCAGCAACTTAGTGAGGACCTCTGCGACTTAGTGAGGCCCTGATTTTTTTTTTTTTTTTTTTTTTTTTTTTTGCGGTACTAGGGATTGAACTCAGGGGCATTCTACCTCCGAGCTACACCCCCAGCCCTATTTTTTATTCTTTATTTTGAGACCGGGTCTCACTAAGTTTCGGAGTGCCTCACTAGGTAGCTGAGGCTGGCCGCGAACCCGGATCCTCCGGTCTCAGCCTCCCGAATGCTGGGATTACAAGCGTGCGCCACCACGCCCGGCAGGCCCTGATTTAAAATAAAAAATAAAACAGGGCTGGAGGTGTAGCTCAGAGGTAAAATGCACCTGGGCTCAATCCCCAGTATCCTTCCTCCACACATGCAGACAAATGTAGAACCTGAGTTATATGAAGTTATAGTCTTTTTATTTTAACAATATTATTATCATCATCGTCATCACCACCACCATATCATTATCATTTTATTATATTTTAAGAAGTGTGATTTGAAGGTGCTAGGAGTAATTGAAGGAGATGGATTTGGGCTCAAATAAGAAATTCCATTTTTATTTAAATCAATAATGTTGTATGCATTTATTGTATATAACATGTTTCATGTTTTGAAGTACATATAAATTGTAGAATAATTAAATCTAGGTAATTAACAAATGTATTACCTCACATCATTATCATTTTTTATGGTAAGGATACTTAACATTTGTTCTTGTGTTTTTCAAGAATTTTCTTTCACACTGCTATAGCCTTGCTAAAATGGATTGTGAGAACTTTAGTGAGGCTAAGTTTCCTGTCATTGGAGATAACTAAGTAGAAATGGACAGAACTTGGTTGGGATACCATAGAAGTTATTCAGACACTAAATTAATGGTTGGATTATGATTATGATTAAGGTCATTTGTGTATTTCATGCTCTGTAAGAAATCAGGAATGCCAAAGTTGTAAGGCATAACCACACAATTTGACCCTGTCATCAACTGTGCAGTCATTCAGCAACTGGTTATTGAGTCCCACTGAGGATTCTAGGTACTGTGTTAGAACTAAGGATGTCAAGATTTAGGAAATGACTGCCATCTTAAGTGTCATAGACCTGGAGTCAGCAAACTGTGTGCCAAAATGTAAATCCTATCCACCATCTATTTTTTAAGTAAAATTTTATTGGCGCACAACCACACCTATTCACTTTCATATTGTCTTTTATTACTTATTTATTACAAAAGCTAATTTGAAGAGTTCCAACAGAAACCATATAGTCCACAAGGGCTCAAATATTTACTATATAATTTTTCATAGCAAAAGTTTATCCAGCTTTGTTATAGATAAGCATGTGCATCGATGACTTTAATCCAGTGTTTTAAATTGAAACTGGATGAAGTGAAAGCACAAGCGCAATACACATTAATTACTTCTTGAAGAAGGGTCCAAATTGTTTTAGCTTATTTAAGCCATATAATCATACTGTGAGTAGGAAGATGCTATTGAGGTTATTAACTGACCTAATTTATTACTATGTTTTCCCCCTACTATATCTGTCACACCACTGGCATTTCTCTTAAAAGGCAAGCATACATGCTGCCTACAGAGAAATGGAAATACTGTATGTAATTTGGTCTGCCTTATGCAGGAGTGAGAGAGATCCATCATTGGCTTTTGCATTCTAAAAGAGATTAAGAACCACTGGTCTTCATGATACTGTTTGAATTTCAAATCAACTAAGTCCAAACTTCTTATCTGGCCCAGGCTGAGGACATCAATCTGAACTACTCATCAACTCTTGAGGGAAAATAGGCTTAGGGTCTGTCCTCCTTCCCTCATAGAGGGAAAAAGTCCCTTGTCTGTAGCCATACTTTTCCTACACTGACCATGTACCTACTTCTTTCTAAGTGGGACTTAAAGGTACTCAATAACCAATTTTGGTGGGGACATGGAAAACTAGCCAGAAACACTTTCAACACTTTTAACCTAATATCATAAGAGCTTCCTGAAGTGTTCTCCATATATAGCAATTATTACTACCTCACACATATTTATTTTTGTCTTCTCCCCTAAACTAATTGAATGTAAAGCCCATGAACTACTCAGGGACTCTTTTGACATTGCTATATTCCTTGTACCCAAAACAGATCCTTAACATTCTCAAGATAAATGTTGGTGATTGATTGACCTCTACAATATATCATAATCTAGAGAGGAATACAACAGTGTGATTAATGATTTGTAAAATATTCCTTTCACTTGTATGTTGAAATCCTTGATCCCCTAGTTATTTTGAAAATGTAGTAAGAGATAGATACTAAGAAAAAAAACGTCCTGAATATTCTTCTGATAAACTTGTGAAGGTTTACATAGAGAAAAAATCATTTGCTTTAACTTTTAATTTTGATATGATTTTGGACTTCTAGAACTGTCATAAGAATCATACTCTATAATACATCATTGTTTCCTGTATTTTGCAATTACAAACCATGCTGGAATAAATAACATTGTGTTTATATTCAGAATAAATTTGGTAAGTGTGATTGCTGGGTCAAAACACATGTATAAGCTGAGCTTGGCAGTACATGCCTGCAATCCCAGTACGTGAGAGGCTGAAAAAGGAGAATTACAGATTTGAGGCCAGCCTCAGCAACTTAGTAAGACTCTGTTTCAAAATAAACATAAAAATGAAACCATGTAAAAAATAAATCCCTCTAAAAAGTATTAATTAGCATACCTTGGGTGAAGCTGTGAATAAACAGGCACTCTCATATATTGCTGGTGGGAACACAAACTACTGGTACCACCCTCTTTAAGATGGAAGGTAGAATGCCCTGGGATCAATCTCCAGTACCAATATTACAGACCTCACACCGTGCATAAGTACAAATACCAAATGCATTAGATTTAAATTTACATTATGGAACTTGTTATGTTTTACTGTATTTCTGAACTTTTAAAATTACTTTTATTAGTGAATTGCAAATATACATCATAGTGTGGTTCAATGTGATACAGACATACATGCACACAGCTCTTGGTGTACTTCCTTTTGTGTCCCACTCTTTCCCCCTCTTCCCTACGCAGACATTTTGGTTAAATCTATAGTAAATACCTTCATATGTTGGTATTGTTTGAACTGTTTCCTTCCTCAGTCTACTGATGTGTCAGTAACATACTGTCTTTTAAAAATATTTTTCTTCATTTTTAAACATATGATTTATAAATAATGACTTTTAAAATAAATCATTCACATATTTATTAAGATATAATTGACAAAAACTGTATGTATTTCTGGGTTTCGCAATGATTTTTATATATGTATACAGTGCAAAGTGATTACAAAAAGCTCATTATATAGGAAGTGCTCTCTTCATTTGTGAACATCGTAGATTAAGGAAACATTAACAAAATGGAGATAATATGGAGAAGAGCAACCAAGGATGTCAAGAGGTCAAGAAAGCATCTGCTGTGATTAATAGTAGAAAGATCTGGAGATAGTAGAGTGGAAAGAAGAGACAACTTGGGGTTCCTACCTGGCCTTTCCTGAGTTAGCGTCAAAAACTCATATTTTTCCTAGAAAGCAGAACAAAATACTATGGGAAAGTGAAACAAGGGGACAGTTATTGGTTCAAATCGCATTTCCTAATAGTTTCATTTGATCAGAGAGTTTTGGAGGAAGTTGTGAGAGGGAGAATGGAGGAAAAGTATGTAATGGAGCAATAGCAAAAGCAAGTAAGCTGTTGGTGCAGTAATAGGCAGAAAATTATGGTGGCTTGCCTAGACTCCAGAGTGATACTGGAGATGATGAAGTATGGTTGAATTTTGAATACATTATATAGGTATAAATAATTTTGAAATGTAATGATGAATTGGATCAGATTGGATTGAGGAATAAAGGAAAGACAAGAATGAAGGATAAAGTTTAGTTCTGGAGGTTGAACAACTGGTTGTAGAGTAGTACCATATACTGGTATAGGAAATTTTGGGGAATAAGTGGATAGAGATGGGATAGGTAATCTAGACTTCTTTTATTATCATGCTGATTTGAAAACATATGCTAAACATTGAATTGAAGATATTTGGTATGAGGTTGGCAGTTGGCTTTATAAATGTGGAAATATAAAGACATGTCAATACTGAAGCTATTGACTATTTTCAGTCCTGGTATATGGTATTTTCAGAAGTTTGATATAAAACTAAGCGGTTCGTTACTATGTATTAATACAATGCCTATCCTAAATGTATCTCTAGTCTTTCTTAGAATGCATAAAACCATTATAGAATGATTCTGAAAAAAAAGTAATTAAAAAGTGATATAATACAAATAATAAGTACAAATAAAAGCTCCAGAAGATAGAAATCATTGCAAACTGCAGTGAAAGATGGCTTCATGCAGGAGTTAACATTTGTTCTGGGATTTGAAAACTGTATCCAGGGAGAGGTACGGTTTTGGCAATTAAAGCTCTGATAAAGTGTAACGTGGTATTAGTTCTTTGTGAGAATGTGCTTTAATAGGTCTTAACTTGATGGCTTTGACATGTGCTGGTAGTGTCCTGGGTACTATGCTCCACTTTGCTATGAGATGGAAACATCCCACTTTTGCTGTAGTGTTTGCTCATGATTGAAGGATGTAGACAGAGTGACTTTCAAAACTCACATAGTTGTGTCTCATTGGACCTGTCTTTACTACCAAAGATAATCACTGCCTCCTGAGATTATTCCCTCAGCCAGTGCCAGAATGTAGGGTGGTTTCCACAGAGTTATATCAATTTATATTCTCAGACATAGAAACTATGAAAGAAAATACAGATATGCAAGTGGGAAGGTTCATGGGAAGAAAAGCATGTCCTACACTTGGAAATGCTGACCGGCTGTTGCTGATGCTGATTTACTCTGAATATCAACAGCAGCCTCTTTGTTTCTGCTACCAACAAGAGCACAGACTGTGCTATTTCAGGAAGCCACCATAATCTCGCTGTAACTCTTGCTCATTTTACCTTGTGACATATTCTTTCAAGTCAATCCATATTGTCTAACTCCAAATTTCTGTCCTCATAGTCCTACCGTGAGATAAAATTTGGCTTCCCTTCTCTTTCCGTCCTAGAGGTGTGTTCTGGAGTAGTAGTTTCCAAATTTTGCCTTTAGGGTAGGGCTTCTTGGCTGTGGAGTGCTGGGAAGAGCTGACCAGATTGGGGGACAGGATGTTCAGAGTGGTATGAAATGTCACTTCTCCATGCATACCAGTTCTGTGTTTAATTGTTTTGTGTTTTGAGTTCCATATGTGGTTTCAGCTACAAAAAGTTTGAAATTTGCTATTGTAAAAATTAAGAATAATCGACTCAAGCTCCTAATAGTAGTAGTCACTAGTCTTTGATTAGATTGTGAGATTTTCTTTCAGAATTGTATTTGGAACCGGGCGTGGTGGCATACACTTATAGAGAAATACATACCAGCTTTAGACATAATGTGCTTTATAAAACCCAACACATTTTGCTCCTACAGAATTCCAGTGTTCCTTTTCGTTCACTTAAAATATACTTAGCTCCCTAACAGGGAAAAAATGTTGAAGCTACATAACAAACACACTGCTGCCGGGGGCCAGCCCTCAAAGAAGCAGTAGAGCCTGGAGGGTCCCTCCTTAGGTGGAGATTGAGACGAGGTCGAGAGCGAGTGAGAATATGCTTACACACCATGTATGTTAAGACGCATCTGTTTTAATTCATCTCATGAGTGATATTTATGCTCATTACAACAAGGTATACAAAAAAAGGAATTTTTACAGCCTTGTTTTTCCCTAGAGTTAAGTGGGTACATCTTTAACTAGAAAGGCTATTTCCTATAGTGTTTGCTAAGATTAGGGGAGCAGC
>PVLC010002901.1:0-26812 GCA_004027655.1 Graphiurus murinus
TTTTTTTTTTTTTTTTGCGGTACTGGGGATTGAACTCAGGAGCATTCTACCTCTGAGCTACACCCCCAGCCCTATTTTTTATTCTTTATTTTGAAACCGAGTCTCACTAAGTTGCGGAGTGCCTCACTAGGTAGCTGAGGCTGGCCGCGAACCGGGATCCTCTGGTCTCAGCCTCCCGAATGCTGGGATTACAAGCGTGTGCCACCACGCCCGGCTTTCTTGGCTCTTTTTTTAAAAAAAATATTATTGGTGCATTGTAATCACATATTGGCTGTTAAATTCTCTACTTGTGGAATTTTGAAAAACTATCAATTATCTCTGTGCTTTTGGTTGTATCCCCCAAAACGTGGAAGTAGTAATTGTGTCTATCAGAATTGTTATCAGGACTAAATAAGTAAATCCACTAAGATACTGAAGAACATAGGTATATACCAAGCACTTAAGAACATGAGTGGACACAGAATACCATTTCTAAATTTAGGTCTAGAGGGCAAAGGAATGTAAGATGGGAGGTATTAGCAACGATTGCAGGCAGTAAAATTGACTGAGGACAGAATGTTTCAAATGCCATTTCCAGGAATGACTTAATATTTTTATTGTAGATGCTTTTTTGAATCAGACTGGATAGGGACAAAGGAAAGGATAGAAAGAGGTCACATAAAAGTTTCATAAGAAAAAAAAAAGTGCTTAGAAACTTTCTGGGAAGACACGAAGAGAGTCAGTTGGTTTCATCCTTCAAGAAACTAAGCAAAGCCTGCTGCATTGTCAATGGGAAAAGTAGCTTCATTACTCTAAAGAGTGAAGGGGGAGATGCAACAAAGGGTTGTGCAAAGGTAAAAATGAGCAGCCTGAGGCAGTATGAAGCTTTTTTAGTAGAACCGATGCCTGTGATGCACAAATAGCAGCAGAGGATTCAGTTCCAGGTAAAGCTACAAATCTCTAGAGTAGTACAAAAACCCATGAAGGTTTCTGATGAGTCAAGGGGAAAATATTCTATTCAAGCCTGGAAGCAAAAAGTGGATTAGATCAAATATGTGGGTTTCTACTTTGTAGTTAGCTTGATCCTTCTGAGTCCCAATCATTATTTGAATATTTAGGACTTGCATTAAAACATAAGTGTTCTTTCTTAGATTTTGTGTACAAAGGTAAGAAATCATGTTGGGAAATTACACATGTTTTTTTTCCAGATCCTAGAAATCACCTCCAGCTATGCTGTCTGCTTCTGCATTTTCCTTCTTTCAAACTGCTTCCATTTATTTTTGTGCCACACAGATCTGATCTTGTCACTTACCTGAGTAACAACCATCACACAACATTTCTGGGCTCTAGGAGAGCCATAAAACTCCCTGAAATACTATGCTAAATTGTGTGGATTTATGCATTTCTCAGGGTCTTTAGGTTTATCGAATTGCTTGTACAGCAAATATGTGTCCTTACATTCTGCAGCTACTACCGTATGAGCTCCATCAGACACAGTACACTACATACACCCCAGATCAAAGCTTTCCAAACTTGAAGGTGCTTATGAATCACTCGTGGGGTGGGGGGAGTGGGAGATCTTGCTAAAAAAATGAGAATTCTGATCAATAGAACCTGGGTATAGCCTAAAGTTCTGCATTTCTCAAAATCTCTCAAGTGATAAAGATGATTCTGGTCTAAGGGGTCCAAGGAGCACCACATTCTAAAGATAACACACACATACACACACACACAAACTCTGCTATAGTGTGGATCTGAGATGTCTTTCCAAAGGTCCCCGTGTTAAAGGCTTACTCCCCAGATCAGCACTATTGGGAGAAGATGGAACCTTTAAGTGGTTGGACTTAGTGGGAGGTCTTTAGGTCTTTGGGGTTGCACCCTTGAAGGGCACCCAGCCATTTGTTTTATCTCTCTTTCTCTTTCACAAGTTCGCCACCATGAGGCGAATCAATTTCTTCTAATACACACTCCTGCTGTGATATCCTGTGCTGCCATAGACTCGGAGTAATGGGATCAAGGAACCATGAATTGAACCCTTCAGAACTGTGAGCCAAAATAAACCTTTCCTCTTTTTTAAGTTGATTATTTTCAGGTATTTGTTATAATAATGTATACAGGCATGTATACACATATCTTTATTCTAGGGAATTATTATTATTTTCTACTCAAAGTACAAAATCCATGCATATCTTTTTTAAGTGTATACAGGTTATTTTCTTTTGGGGTAATAGTCCTCTTTCTCCTTATCAATGATTACATTTTTGTTTTCAACATGCTTGTGCAAGTTCATTTGAATAATAAACTGAATAATAATAGACTCTGAGGCAGGGATTGGACCTTTTATTTTTATCCTCCTTACCTAAGTACTTTTGTTTAACCAATGTAAGATGTGATTACTGCCCACTGAGGTCTTCACTACAGGTGCAGAGACAAGATTAGTTGCCATAATATATTACTGTACTGTGATGTGAGACTACAATGCACCAACAAAGATATAACAATTGTTTGTAAAAATAAACTGTACTGTGTCAATTAACAAACAGTATCACTCAAACTCTTAAAATTTTATTCCTAAGGTAATAGTTACAAATATATAAAACAAAATATGCAGAATTAAATGGCTCCAAGTTCATACATGAAGCTAAAAAAAAAAAACAAACCCAATGTCTTATCAGGAAAAAGGAGAAGTTAATAGAGGTCAGTATTGTTCAGGTTCCTATCTATGGGGGAAGCAGAACTGTACTGGTGAAGAGATAGAAGTCCACTTACGCACACAACAGGAGGGGAGGGAGAACACTGACAATTTGCATAATTTATACATACATATTTATGTATATAATTTACACATATATAATTTATATACATATATACATAATTTTTTTGATAATGGGTATATATTGTGTGTGTGTGTATGTGTGTGTGTGTGTGTGTGTGTGTGTGTGTGTGTGTGTGGTACTGAGGATTGAACCCAGGGGCATTCTACCTTCAAGCCCTTATTACTTTTTCATTTTGAAACAGTGTCTCACTAGGCTCTTGAGAGACTTGCTACACTGCTGAGGTTATCCTTGACCCTACATCCTCCTGTCTAAGCCTCTCAACTACTGTGACTATAGGCATGTGCTACTATCCCTGGCTTGGTACTGGAGATAGAATCTAGGAGCATTCTACCTCTGAGCCACACTCCCAGTTCTATTTTATTTTTATTTTGAAATAGGACCTTGCTAAGTCACTGAGGGTCTTGCTAAGTTGATGAGGCTGACTTCAAACCTGCAATCCTCCTGTCTCAGCCTCCCAAGTACTGGAACTACAGGCATGGGTCACCACAGCAGGCTTACCATAGACAAAATATTAAGACAAAAATAATCATTGACCAAAGCCCGTCTGTTTGTGTGGGGAAAGGAATACAGAACATAAGGAGTTAGACCACCATGCAGATGTGATGTTGGAGATATCAGATGAGAAAGTGAATGGGCCCGAATAGGAAGGAGCCTGAGCTTGAGGGAGGGGGGAAGGGGCATGCTAAGAGACACTGGGCATTCTAGGACAAACATACTGTAAAGTTTCTGAGGAAGATAAATGTCAAAGCAGAAATGTGTCCAAGAAGAATTCATTAGCCAGTTGTGGTGGCACATGCCAGTAATCCCAATACTTGGGAGGTGAAGACAGGAGGATCACAGGTTCACAGCCAGCCTCAGAAACTTAGTGAGGTCCTCTTCAACTTAGTGGGGCTATTTCAAAATAAAATAGGGGTATAGGTGTAGCTCAATGGTTGAATGTTCCTGGGTTCAATCCCCAGTACCACAAAAAAAAACTTTATAAAATAAATTTAACGGCCATACTGAAACAAAAAGACAATAAATAAGTCAGATAATAGAAGATAAAACTGAAAAATGTTTATTACTTAATTATTTTTTGATGATTCACATTTCAGTTTAAATGCTTCATCCTTTTTAGAAGCCCCAAGCTTCTTTTGAATGTATGCTGATTTCTGCCAATTTAGACCCAGAAAACTAAGTAACTGGGAATTAAAGACATCCTAACATAATAAGTAAAATTACATTGATTCTTCTATGTGTGTGTGATTTAACTTTTGACTTAAAATCACATGCATTTTTGCCTGACGTGTACCACTCTACATACGCTCCCCATTTATTTCATCAATTTAAATCTTCCAAATATGCTTTTTATAGTGTGAAACAGTGTGAACATACAAAAGTAATATTTTTTAGTCCTTAAATTCTATCACAGGAAGCTGAGAGTGGTGGTGCACTCTTGTAATCCCTGTACTTGGGAGACTGAGACCAGAGGATCCAAGTTCGCAGCCAGCCTCAGCTATTTAATGAGGACCTCCGCAACTTAGTGAGACCCTGTTTCAAAATAAAAAATAAAAATAGGACTGGGGGTGTAGCTCAGAGGTAGAATGCCCCAGAGTTCAATCCCCAGTACCAAAAAAACAAAACAAACAAACAAAAAACCATTCTATCACAGGTCATTTAAATCATTAATATGGAGTCAGCATGCAAATCAAAAAGTAATTTGGAGAAGTCAAATTTCATTATCACTAAAAATGCAGCAGTCTTCATATATGTCACAGTATTAAAAAGTCAATTCTTCAACTGAAAACTTTATGTAAGAAATGTTCCCCTCTCCAAGTCAAAGTTGTATAATGTTTATTTTGACATTTTCCCAAAGGTTTCCATAGTGTTTATCAATGCATATATTTTTAATATATTTTTCAAGTTATAGAATCAGAGAAATACAGAGTTGGTTGATAGCTGAGAATTCCTGATCCCAATCCATCACCCTTCATTCATAAAAGAGGTTCCTTTCATAAATATTGAAGATCCAAAAGAAGCCTCCAGCTATTGACTACTGCAGAACAGCATAGGACCTGGCATCTCTCTTTGTAATTCTTAGTTCAGGGCTCTTTCTTCTCTTCTGACATGTTTTTCTCATGTGAATAAGATCTTTACGTACCCAGGATATTATTTATAATAGTATTTATGCCTTAACAATAATTTGTCTCACAATCTGGGTTATAGTTGTGAATTGTCTTGTACCTTTATTTTTCCACAGTTGTACCTTAGAATAGCCAACATGGAAATCAATATAAACTCCCTCATCGATGCCTTTATACATGGCTTCCCATTTTAACATGGTGCAACAGTGGGGACACATTTGGTATAACTTATGAGGCAATATTGACAGAAAATTATTAACCAACATCTGTGGTTTATATTAGAGTTCACTTTTTGTGTTGTCCATTGATGGGCTTTGGCCAATGCGTGACATGTATCCACCATTAAGAATTATACAAACTAGTTTCACTGTCCTGAAAGTACTCTGTGTTTCCTCTACTAATAACTTCTCCCCAGCCTTCCCCTTAGTAACCACTGATGTTTTTCCATTCTCCATGGTTGAGCCTTCCCAGGCTGGCATATAGTTGACCTCACATATAGGCAGCCCTTGCAGGTGGGCTTCTTTCAGTGAGCAATATACTTATATGTTCCTTCGTGTCTTTTCATGACTTGATAGCTCACTCCAAGTTTTGGCAAAGCTATTGTAAACTTTCAGGTTTTTTCATAAGCAGAAGTTTTCATTCCACTTCATTAGGTGTCAAAGAATGTGACTGTTTTTAGTTTTATGATTCATTTTGACTTAATTTTTGTAAAGGGTATAGGGTGTGTGCTTAATTTCATTTTTTGGTATGTGGATGTTCTGTTGTTCTGGCATAATTTGTTTGAAAGATTATCTTTTTTTCATTGAATTTTCTATGGCTCCTTTGTTCAAGATCAGTTAGCTATATCTGTGTGATTCTATTTCTATACTCTTCTATTCCTTGGATCTAATTATCTTTTTCTTTTGTTTTACCAATACGAAGCTGCCTTGATTATTGTAACTCCAGCAAACCCCCAAATCTGGGATTGGTCCTCCTACTTTGTTCTTCTTCAATATTGTGTTGGTTATTCTGGGTCTTCACCCTCTCCATACAAAGTGATTTATATAGAGAGAAGCAGAAGTTGATTTCTAAGTATCTTATGATGGTTGAAAACAATAAAGAACTGCTCTGCATGATGGAGGCCCATGAAAATAATGTTGAGCTGGTAGAGATAGTAATAATTCTTTATTCTTCCTCTCTCTTATGGGAATATATTTTACCATATCATTAATGATGTCAATTAACTTACAATATACTTACTGTAAAATTATCTCACATAATATTTAGAATCAGTTTGTTAGTGTTGACAAAATAACTTGCTATGATTTGTTCATTACATTTTTCATTTGTTTTGTTTCACTTATTTAAATCTTCACACTTTAAACTACTAGTATATACACATTCAAATTACTCTCTCTAATTAATCTTAACCTTTAAACAGTACCTTCTAGGTACTGAGGTCATAATTTATTTTGAGTATCAGCTAAATAGACTACATAATAATGTATTTTCTATTACCTCCAGCCCCAAATAAAGTTGTGGGGTTGGTATATAGCTCGATGGAAGAGCACTTGCCTAGGACATGCAAGAACCTCATTTCAAGCCATGGCATTACAGAACAGAGAGATGGAAAAAGAGTGTGTTTTTCTTAGGAGTCTCAGTGTTGACAGCCTTGTTTAAAAAGGATTCACAACAAACAGACTGAACAATGAAGTTCATTCGCAGTAGAAAAATAGTAAAATAACAGAGATAGAAGAAGACACTTAAAATCTTTGTAGTTCTTAGTATTGAGTGTATTTGTAATCTGACTTATTTTATAGATATTGAATTATATACAATTTTTAAAACATTAACTAGGACATAAGGTCCAGATTAGAAAATAAAACTTGCAGTATTCACATTATCATTTCAGTTAATTAGGCACCTATTTACCATGGTGTCTCTTTAATTACGGGAATATCTACTGAAATATTTACAAGGTTGTAAAGATATTGGGCGTATTAATAAACTTTATTTGTATAATTTTACCTAGTATATATCTCTTAAGACCAATTTTAGGAAAAAATTACTCTGCTTGTATATTTTCTGCATTGGTTTGTATCAGTCTTAGATAAATTACTGCAACAAATGCTACTTTTACTGCAACAAATGTTACTGCAGGTCATTTATTTCAAGAATTGTTTAATATAGTAAAATTCCACTATTTCTGTAGTGTTCCTAATGGCTAGAGAGTTTATGTATAAGTATTTTACTTATAATAGAAATCACAATATTTAGATAAACTCATTTGTAAAATACATACTTACTATCTTTATACTGATAACTATAATATTGTCTAGTGACTATTAAAGTGCTCAAGGCACTTTCTATCCATCGCCTTATCTGATATTTCCAACATCCACATGCAGTTGCCAGTCAAACTGTGTTGTATATACTTTGCCTAGGAAGAAAATCAGGAAGAGGCACTTTAAATAAATTGTCCAAGTTTAGACTATTTGTAGTTATCAGAACGGAATCCAGGGAAATGTGGCTCCAAGTGGTTTGTTTTTCCATAATACTATCTCCCAAGATAAAAGGATAATAAAAACTTCACAGCTAAATTTGAAGACAAGAGTCTCCTCATAATTTTAATTTATCTCTAAAATAGAAAAGGGCTAGGATACATCTGACATTGTATTGACTCCTATTACTCTTAACTTACACATGAATATAGAAACATTCAAATAGTCCACAAATAATCTCAGAAATCAATAAATATTCTCTTTTTCTCAGCTGGGCAGAATTTCAAATGATAATATCCTATTTTATTGGCAACCAAATGTACTTTGCCTGAATGTTTATTTAAGCTAGTGATATTCTCTAATATTCATCTTTTTTGGCACTGAGTATGGAACCCAGGGGCATTCTTCTTTCAAGCTATACCTTAGCTGCTTTTTTTTTTGGTGGTGGTGGTGGTACTGGGGATGGATGGAACCCAGGGGAATTCTACCTCCGAGCTACACTCCCAGACTGATTTTATTCCATTTATTTGTTTTATTTTTGAAACAGGGTCTCACTAAGTTGCTGAGGGCCTTGCTAAGTAATTGAGACTGAGGCTAGCCGAGAACCTGTGATCTTCCTGTCTCAGCTTCCCAAGTACTGGGATTACAAGCGTGTACCACCACACTCAATTTTTTCCCTTTTTTGAAACAGAGTCTTGCTAAGTTTCTGAGGGTCTTGGTAAACTGGTGAGGCTGGCCGAGAACCTGTGATCCTCCTGTCTCAGCCTCCCAAGTACAGGCATAACTGGTGTGTACTCCCACACTGCTATATATTCATCATCAAGTACAGTATTGGAAGCTTTCAGGGTAGATGCCATTGGAAACAAATCAACTCTGAACAATGTGTTCTAATATTATGAGAATTCTGTAATCCTGTTGATTCACTACATTTGGTGAAATGTTCCCATATTATTAGGAAAGTGGCCTTACCTATTCACACAGGCTTTGAAAAGTTGAACTTAGAGTTTTTACTTATCTCTTTTATATCAAACACAGCACTGTGCCATGTTCCCAATTCAGAATAATATCCTAAGCCCTTAGAATTCTCATGAAACCAGCTTTTCTCTGGAATTAGTACCTTGAGAGCAATTTTTCTTGGGTGCTACCCAGAGTTCTCTCAGTGTTGATACCTGACTTGTCTATTGTTACCCCATAGGCAAAGGATAGATTCCTTCTGTATGCTATACGCCTAGAGTTCTGCTACATTATTTTGCTTTCCCTGCGACTCTCATATATAAAAGGATATTGATATCATATTGCTGAGCTTTTGAATAGAAGCAGCATGAACCTGAGTTTATTATGTTCAGAAGAGAAATTAATCATTTTTTCAATCTTTTGATAGGACAGACAGGAAATGCTACAGGCAGCTTTTGATTAGCAGTACTGATAAACAGAGAGCAGCAGCCTCCACGCTGGACTCCACAGCAGCAGCTGCTCAAGGGTCACCCTTACGGCTGCCTTCCACTAACTGACCTGTCCTGTCAGTTCCAACCTGGGTCATCCCAAACTGTCACTTCCATTTCTGTTCTGTTCCCTGAACAGGATTAGACCAAAGGAAGAAAGTACCATCCAAACTTCAACTGGGCCCTTTTTAATCCTGTGCCATTCTGTCAAAGATCAGTTAGTAATTTCTTAATGATGATAACATGATGATTTCCAAGACCTTCTCTTTCTCAAGTATCCTGTTCTACTCTTTCTCTGTCTCAGCTAATATTAAAAGAAAACAACAACAACAAAAAAACCTATCCAGAGTCAGGCATGGTGGCACACACTTATAATCCCAGTACCTGGGAAACTGAGATAGGAGGATCACAGATTCAAGGCCAAAGTTCAGTAACTTAGTAAGATCTTCTTTCAAAAAATAAAATAAAATAAAAAAGAGCTTGGGTTGTAGCTCAGAGATAGAATACCCCTGGGTTCAATCCTCAAAAACAAACAAACAAACAAATAAATAAATAAAATCTAGAGTACATTACCAAATTTTTATTAGTTTTAGCCATCATGCGCCTGTGTTGGTGTCTGTATTTATCTTTTATCTCTGGGAAGGGAAAGATTATACTTCTTATCTAAAGCTATCTCACTGAATGGATTACAAAACTGGGATATGTACACAATGGAATTTTACTCAGCCATAAAGAAGAACAATATCATGTTATTTGCAGGGAAATGGATACAACTGGAAAACATTATGTTAAGTGAGATTAGTCAGTCACAAAAAGTAAAAAAGCATATATTCTCCCTAATATGCGGATGCTAGGGAGAAGATGGGGCATAAGAGGGACTCCAGGTGAAAAAGAAGAAACCCTAGATAAGCAAAGAAGTTGACTTAACTGAGGGTGATGGACAGGGGTGGGGGGACACCCTAATGCACACGATGTACTTTCACAAATAAATCAAAGTTAATCACTAAACTGAACTTGAGAAAGAGGGAGGGCGAGGGAGTGGGGTGGGAATTGGGGAAGGGGTTAAATGAGAAATGTGTGCATATATGCCTTTATCCACTTGTACTTAACAAAGATGTATGATTACAATGCACCAATTAATAAAAAAAATAAATAAAGCTATCTCATTTGCAATACATATCATTTTATTTTTCTCTCACTTCCTAGATAATGTGTTTCCCTAAGTATTTTATTTTTTGGGGTGTTATTATGAGTGGAATTTTTTCTGGATTTATTTTTCAGTGGATTTACAGTTGACATACAGGAAAGCTTCTGATTTTTTAAGATTGATTTTGTATCCAGACACTTTGCTAAATTTGTTGATCAGTTCTGTAAGTTTTTTGGTTGACTGTGTTGGGTCTTCTAAGTATAGTATCATTTCATCTGCAAAAAGGGATAGTTTTAGTTCTTCTTTTCCTATTTTTACCCCTTTGATTTCCTTCTCTTGTCTTATTGCTCTGGCTAGAGGCTCAAGTACTATATTGAACAGAAGAGGTGATAATGGACATCCTTGTCTTGTTCCTGTTTTTAGTGGGAACTCTTGCAGTTTCTCTCCATTTAATATGATATTGACTGTGGGCCTATTGTATATTGTCTCTATGATGTTGAGGTATGTTCCTTCTATTCTGATTCTCTGAAGTGCTTTTAACATGAATGGGTGTTGGATCTTGTCAAATGCTTTTTCAGCATCAATTGAGATGACCATGTGATTTTTGTCTTTGATTGATTCTGTTTATGTGGTGAATAAAAACATGAATTGTTTTTCGTATGATGAACCAGCCTTGCATCCCTGGGATGAACCCGTCTTGGTCATGGTGTATAATTTTCTTGATGTGAGTCTCACTGAGTTGCTGAGGCTGGCCCCAAACTGGCTATCCTCCTATCTCAACCTCCCAAGTACTGGGATTACAGATATACACCACTACACCCAGGTCTTCTTTTTAATTTTTGTTCTTCCCAAACTCCCTTGTTCATGACAGCAGTATATAAATGGTCACTAATCCATTAGTTGATGCCTAAATGCTATAGAACTTGAACATAACTGGAGAATATGACTACTAATTAGAAAAAAATAACTCATAGAAGCAAAGCCTGACTCCTATCCCAGCCAATTGTGTGAATACCAGATTATAGCTTTCCTTTCCTCTTGGGTAGAAGAAAGGACCCCGCTCCATGTATGACCAAGATTCAAAGCAAATGATCTAGAGGGAGCTGAAACCTGGTGTCACCATGAATAAGTCAAGTCAGTGCTGCAGCTTGATTTCTCATTAGGTAAAGATTTAGTCATAAAATTTCAATCCAACAAATATCATTACCCTGCTGTATTGTCTTTTTGTTTATCATCCATTGCTTATATCTATAGCATGGGATTAGATAGAATTTATGAGATCTCGGTGTCCATCTGACAATGACAAAAAGTACTTGAAACTAAACTAAGAAATAATACTGGCATGATGGGCTGGCCTATGGGGATGTATTATCAGAATCGAGAAGTCAGTTCTCATCTTTGGGAATGGAGCATGGATATGTGGGGGTTCACAGATAGGTGCAACTGGTAACATCTTCCAATGTGAGAAACTTTTGTGAGTGAAAGTGATGAAATATTTAAACTAAAATAGCCTACATACATTGCCATAGAACTAAGAAGAGCAGTAGCCCTATAAAATGCAGTGAATTGCTGAGCATAGTGGCACACACCTGCAATCCCAGTACTTGGAAGACTGACACAGGAGGTTCACAGGTTCGAGGCCAGTCTCAGCAACTTAGCAAGACCTAGTTTCAAAATATAAAGGACTGGAGGTGTAGCTTGAAGGTAGGTGAACCCCTGGGTTCAATCCCCATTACCTAAAAAAAAAATGCAGCAATTTGGAAAGTCATTAAGAACCTAAGAGCTTGTTGATATTTTTCTCATATCTTGGGCTGCAAATTTAAAGATAAAATATTCAAAACATAGAATTAAAAATAGTTACCAAGATCCAACACTTGCTATTACATTTCTAGCTCACAGTAAACCACAGAGAATCTGGTAACTGAAAATTTTAAGATGGACTACTCTTCTGCCCTGCCAACGAAGACATTAGTATGACTATTCACAATTAGGAGAACTTTTTTATTGTTCAATGTATAATTTAAATATCTACTGTATGCCTGACAGTGAGTTATATACAGAGACATAGTCAAATAAGACAGGATCTGCCCAAGAGAATATGAGATAGGCTGTTCTTCAATTTCAGAATTAATTACTAATATATTAATAGACATTTAAAACTTATCTCTGTTTCAGATTATCCATGTCGTCGTTTTGTTCCACTGGTGCAGAAAATTGATCAAAGAGGTGGTGAAAGAAATAGTTAAACATTAAATCAAATGTTATTATATACCAGCTAAAAATTATTAAAATATTAACTCATGAATCATTTAAAATGCCTGTCTTTCCAGGAAATCCTGTCATGTGCAGTCAACAAAAGGATTGCCTAACCAGGTTTGTCAAGTGCAGTCCACCAGAGGAGAAAATACACCAACTGCTTCCCCATGTCTATCAATTAACCAAATGACTGAAGTGTTTCTGGAGTGCATGCAATGCGGGCAGAACTTTAATACTCTCCTTTTCTATTGGCTTCACTGAAGTTATATGCATTTTCCAAAGCATAATGAAGGTTACTAGAAACCAATCCTTTTTTGGAATATCATGAAACAGAAATAGCACCAGACCAGAAAGACCACACAATTATCACAACCTCAGTATCTTAAAGGTAAAGTGTCAGCTGGGCATGGTGGTGCACTCCTGTAATCCCAGTACTTGGGAGGCTGAGGCAGGAGGATTGCAGGTTCAAATTCAGCCTCAGCAACTTAGCAAAGCCCTCAGCAACTTAGCGAGACCCTGTTTCCTAATAAAAAAGAAATGGGGATAGGGGTGTAGCTCAGAGGTAGAATGTCCCTGGGTTTGATCCCCAGAACCACAATAAAAGGAAAAAAAGTAAAGTGACAGTCCCTTTAGCTTTAATTATTACCACACACAAGCTACACTGGATTGACTCTCATCACCAACAAAATATTTCACGTATTTCTAGGTTTTTGCTGAGAGCCCTATAACTGCTCATCCCCAATCCATCTTCTCTTAGACAAAGTTAGCTGTACCTTTAGAGCTTAAGAAGCTGTGCCTGCCAGCATCATCATGGGATACTATGATGTCATGTACCTGTAACTGAGTTTTGGTACTTATGACTCATACTAGTGATCCACAATGAATCAGGCAGGCAGGGCTATTTGTGAGTCATTTAATCAAAAGATGTCTTTCTTCACTGGTGAATGTTCCAGAAACATACGTACCTCATATATATTGGACATTGTTTACATTAATAAGTTGACTGTTTGAAAACCCATGTTCCTAAGAGGGACATTATATTAATCAATAGGTGATTGGACTTGAGGGACTGCTTTTCTTTGCTTTTAAATAAGAATAATGTATGAAAGCAATAATAATTAGTCTCCCCTCTCCAAATTAGTAATCTTCCCTTATAAGATTGGTTAACAATAGAAACAAACCTGGATTACAAGAAGACATAAAGGTTAATGGAGTTAGAATGTGTCTACTATAGTCCAGAAATGTACTATTCTGGAAGATCAGGTCAATGGATCATTACAGGAACCTATAATGGCCGACTTGATACTTGGCAATCCTTCACTCAAGCCCTCATTGGTCTTCTCCTCACCCTCCTGTACCGACAGATTTGGAGCTATTGTTTATTCAAATAGAACATCACGACTACAAATATTACATCTACCATTTAATTTGGCTATTCTTCATGATCTTTTGCAGGGGGAGAGGTGCTAAAAAGTAAACCAACAAAGTCTACTGTGGTGAAATGAAGTTCCTAACATGTATAATGCTAATAGAAGTGCTTGAGGATTAGCTAGTTATGGGTCTGAAAATGCATATACTATTTTAGATAAAAAGGTTATGACCTTAATATAATTTAGAGACCACCAGAAAAGTACTGGATACTTTTCTATGTAGATATATTTATGTGTCTGATTTGCATATAATTATAAAGATCGAAGACAGGAGGATCACAGGTTCAGCTACTTAGTGAGGCCCTCCACAACTTAGTGAGACCCTGTTTCAAAATAAAGAATAAAAAAAAAATAGGACTGGGTGTGTAGCTCGGAGGTAGAATGCCCCTGGGTTCAAGCCTCAGTACTGAAAAAAAAAATTTTTTTGAAGATCGAAATCTTTCACATTGCCTTCTTCAATATCGAGGAGAAAAGTTCACAACAGCTCTACCCTTGGTCTCTCTCTGCTGCTCCTTCACAGCTTCAGTTCTCTCATAGGTGCTCCTTTCTCGCTCAGCTTACCATCAGAGGCCACGCGTCTGAGTCATTGTGGTAGGCCCTTGACAGGATCTAAATGTGTCATTTGACTTAAGACTATTGAGAAGTCTTGTGGTCAGAAATGTGTTCACAGTGACAGAAATGCTAACTTCCAGGTCAGCCCTTGGACTTGAGCACTCTTCCATTGGCTTCTAGAAAAATACACTCAAGTTGCTGTGGTGAGGATGAGGGGCCCAGAGAAAGACCACTCATCAGCACACACCTTAACCACACCTTTGCAAAAAGAGCAGGCCCGAGTGTGCATGATACAGTAGAACTACAGTCGGATGGCCTGGGGCACACTGCAGCCCTCGACACACTCAGGGTGTCCAGAGGCACGGTGGAGGTTGGCCGTGGGGATCCATGAGTGTGACTCGGGCATTGCTGCCAAACCGTTCTCTCGAAAGAGAACTCCTCAGCGAGCGAGTAGCCTGGAGAACTCTGCCAATTCACAGAGCTCACACATTCATCAAACTCTTACTCTCTCAAGGGTATAGACTTCTTCTGGTTATGATCCTTTACTTAGAATGTGTGTGATTAAATTCCAGCAAAGAAAGGGAGACACTGGTTGAATAGGTGTAGACTGACTTTAGAGAGCAAACATTACAGCCCCCTTAGATTTCTTTTAGGCTTTTTAAACAGTCTCAAGTTTTATATAGTTAATACATGTTCACATGAAGCTGTTTTGCTCTGAATGACTATTTTACAAGTTAAAAGTGAACTACATCAAACACAGCAAGAGTTAAGTGACAGGAGACTCTGAGTAATCAGCACAAGCAGGCACAGAGATAAGGTGAGCTAGCACTAGAAAGTCAGGTGGACCAGGAATACTAGATTCACTCACGAACTTTGGCATGCTGGGATAGGATAGGAAACCTAGGAGAGGGACAGAGAAGACACCAGGGACTAAATAAGAGCAGCCATGATTGAAAGTCCAGATTCAAAGTCCACTTTCACATAGACTGGAAGTCCACATACTTTGATCACAAACAACATGGTTAAATCAATTATTAGGCCTTATCTGTAGGTCATGTGATTACTTTACCTATGTGTCATACCTTCCATCTACTTCCTCAGTGTTACATCCATACAGCATTGTTTAAATTCACAAAGCAGAACGACAGAACCCCCTGCTGGGGAAATTATTAAGAGATTTTTTTCACTAAGAACAAAGAAGAAAAGAACCCCTAATCGGTAATAATTAATATACTCACTAATATCCTCTTAGGTCATGTCTCTATACTATAGAATTTACATATACAAATGTGCCCAGCTGCTGGGCACAGTGGTACACATCTGTAATCCCAGTACTTGGGAGGCTAGGATAGGAGAATCGCAGGTTCAAGGCCAGCCTCAGCAACTTAGCAAGACCCTCAGCAACTTAGACTCTTTCAAAATAAAAAGGCCTGGGGGTATGGGATTGTAGCCCAGGGATACAATGTTCCTGGGTTTAACTGCCATTACCAAAGATATGGATACACACACACAGACCACACACGCACACACACACACATACACATATGTATGTATATATATATTATATATGCCTAGGTAAGTGGTAGCTAGCACATTCCTCTCCAGTGTCCACATTCCACCCTGTCTTTTAGAGTGCATACTATTTCCCTTCTCTAACAATATCAATCTGTGCTTCACTTTGACCAGATCATAAATTTCTTTCTGTGACAACATCAAGTAACCTCGCAGCCTGGGTCAAGGTACACCTCCCTTTTGGAGGACCTCCTCAGGACCCTTGTTCTCTTGACAATATTGGGCAAGTAGCCTAACCTATCAATTTCTTAGTTTTTTCATCTGTAAAATAGGTAATACAAGCCTACTGAGGAGCTCAGTGAAATGGCCATTGCTATTAGTCAACAGTTACTGCTGTTGCTACTATTGCTGCCACTATAGAAAATAAAGGTAGAAAGTATTCTAAGAAGCTAGAAGTTTTTGTGAACTTTAGTGCCCCAGAAGAGTTTCATGGAAGAGACAGGGCTTGTGATGGTGTGTGAATATTTAGTTAAAAGGATTCTGTAAGAGGCTTCTGTATTCCATGAAAGAGAAAATGGTAGTCGATGCATAGGCAGAAGTATTGCTGACATAATTTAGAGATAATGATAAACTGATCTAATAAGAAATTCATTTTAGGAAGCCATGAGTGGTAGAGGAGGAAAGGTAAGTTTGGACCTGATCATAGGTGGTCTTGAATATCTTCCCTCTCTTCAGCCCCCCCCCCCAGGATAGTTGATAATAGGTTGGGTTTGATTAACAGGGCTACTATTAACCCAAAGAGAAACATGGTCATAGTCCTATAGGATTGTTTTCATTACAGACATTTTAAGCAGACCTAGTCTAGATAAATAGTTAGAGACTCTTTCTCTCTCCATGGCCAGGGAATTGGGAATTCTTCACTGTGC
Organism: Graphiurus murinus; assembly: GCA_004027655.1. Classification (NCBI taxonomy): domain Eukaryota; kingdom Metazoa; phylum Chordata; class Mammalia; order Rodentia; family Gliridae; genus Graphiurus; species Graphiurus murinus. The sequence goes on from PVLC010002901.1 coordinate 16,685, forward strand.
AGACCATGTTTGAAGTAGGGAACATGTCCACAAAAGATTGTACATGTAATCACTAAACTACAAAACTTGTCAAAAGATTGGTGGAGCCTGGCATGGTTGCACACTTCTGTAATCCTAGTATTTGGGAGGCTGAGACAGGAGAACACTTCAGCAAGTAGTGAGACTCTCATTAACCTAGTGAGTCTGTTTCTAAATAAAAATAAAACAGGGCTGGGAGTGTAGCTCGGAGGTAGAATGCTCCTGTGTTTAATCCCTAGTAACACACACACACACACACACACACACACACACACACACACACACACACAGAAAAGGTTAGTGGCAACTGCTTTCATTGTAAAAGAAAATGCTCATATACATTACTTTATAGCTGACTGAGGATTTTTTTTTTTTCTCATGATCATGCAGAAAACTGCAAGGGAACCTAACTTTCAGAATAACTTGTGTCCCAAAATAGCCAAATACAGTATTTATACCATAATCCATAGAAAAAATGATATGTATTTCATATTTACTGTAGCTTACAATATAGTATTATAGTACTTCTACTCTGTATTTACACTTCAAATACTTACTTAAAGTAAAAATAAAATCCAATTGGATACTTTTCAGTCACTTTGATGGAGGCCAGGAGTCCCTGTGTTTGATAAACAGGAAAAGGAATTTTCTGGCTTGGAGCATGATCTAAAGCTATCTGAGTTTGTTTGCAAACCACATAATTCAGGAATGCAAGGCATTTAGAAATGTAAATTTTTCTGAGCTGTGAAATGTTGCAGGCTCAATGTCTAACCAGAGATGGGCCAAGCTAATAGCAAATCACCAGTTTTACTTTTTTTTTTTTTAATTTTATTCTATGTTTAGCTTGGGGAAGCAAAAGTTTATTTGTAAATGCAAATACTCTAGAAAGCTCTATTAGTAAATGTTCAAGTAATTAACAGACTCACATGGAAAAATATACACTGATTCTTTGTAGTGTCACAGGATAGGAAGAATTCTGAGTACAGGAGAAAAAAAGACCAATTTTAGCTTTGTGTAAGAAAATATTTCATAGAATTAGCTGACCATAGTCTGCTCCCTGAAGGTGAATAATCTATTGTTTGAGACAAGAAGGAACTATTGATTAACTAATAGGGTGATCTTTTCATACGATTGGCATATGAGCAGAGCCTAGGATTTTGAGTTTGTTTGTGGTACTTGGAATTGGACCAAGAGCCATCTGTAGCTCCAGTCCTTCTTACTTTTTATCTTGAAACAGTGTCTTACTAAATTACTGTTAGCTGGCCTCCAACCCTCAATCCTCCTGTCTCACTGTCTTAGCCTCCCAAGAACAACTGAGATTACAGGGGTTGAGATTTGTGTGTGTGTGTGGGGGGGGGAGTACGTATTGGGTATTGAACCCAGGGGCATTCCACATCAGAGTTACACCCCCAGTCCTTTCTATTTTTCTTTTGTTTTGAAACAGGATCTCCCTAGGTTGCTGAGAGTCTCTATAAATTTCTGAGGCCCTCCTCAAACCTGTAACCCTCCTGTCTCGGCCTCCCCAGTACTGGGATTATAGACATGTGCCACCATGCCCAATAGGATTACAGTATTTTTAAAGCTATATAAACACCAAGGCCCCAGTTCATATCAATTCAGCAGAACCTTTACTGGTAAATTCTATGGCCATTTATGCTTTTATTAAACAGTTGGGCTGTGAATCAAGACATTAGCTAAGGAAAATCAAGTCCCATAACCTCTACCCAATCTCTAAATTAGGCAAGAGAAAGCCACAAAGAATGACCTTCATCAAGGTCATGCAGAATGGATTTGGCCATAATCACACTTAGAGGTAACTGAGACAAAGAAAGAGTCTGCTACGAGTCCAGGTGGCAGATAATGGAGACTTCTGTGATAAATGTGCATTGCTTTTATAATAAAAAGAAAGTTATTTTAAAATTAACAATGAATCTTAAAGATAATAAATAAAAAGGTGAAATAGTATTCCAGCCTCATCTTCAGTGTCACCTGCGCCCCACAGTTACCTCCTCACCCCCACCACAAGTACTTCTGTTGAATTACCGTGATTTTCTCAAGATTCTGGAAACATTTTAGTTTCATGCCACATGATTTCGGTCATTGAGATCAATCTCTTAAAAGTAACTTTCCTCCCTTTTCTGGCAACTTATCTTTAAGATCCTGCCCAACCATTACCTCCTCTAAAGTTCTCCCTGAATTTCTCAGAAGCAATTAATTATTACTTTATTTCTATAATATTTTCAAAATATTCCAAGAACTAAATGTATTGTGCTGCTTTTTTTTTTTTTTTTTTTTTTGGCGGTACTGAGGAATGAACTCGGGGCATTCTACCTCTGAGCTACAACCCCAGCAGCCCTATTTTTTATTCTTTATTTGGAAACAGTCTCACTAAGTTGCAGAGTGCCTCACTAGGTAGCTGAGGCTGGCCACGAACCTAGATCCTCCAGTCTCAGCCTCCCAAATGCTGGGATTACAAGTGTGTGCCGCCACGCCTGGCCATTGTGCTCCATTTGTATTCATGGCTGTTTCTCTGTATTTTTGTTGTTGTTGTTACCTCCTTTGAACAGCAAGAAAGAGAAAGAAATAAAAGAAAAAAACAAATTTTTCTCCAGGGAAACTGTAAAATCACTAATAGAATTCCAAAGTTAAATGAGAATATGTTCATTTTGAAGAGATGGTTGGAAGATAATTTAAATATATTCTATGAGCGTTTGGAAACCAACTTCTGAAGCTTTTGAGAGAGATCAGGACCAGGGACCTGATTCCAGACTCATGTGCATAGAAGAAACAGTTAAAGTTCATTTATTTAATCACAATTTTTTTCAGTGCCTGCCATATGCAAAGGTACAGGTCTAGTTGTTGGTGATAAAATGGGAAAAAACATACGGCAGGTTGGTCCTGTCATCCAATGGGAGCTTACATTTTTGTGAAGACTGGGTGAGATGGTAGGAGGGGATTCTCTGTGGCAGAGACAGTGATGTTTAAACAGCACATGGTTAAAATATATAGTGGAAAGTAAACACACACACACACACACACACACACACACACACACACACACACCATAGTTTGAAAGTAGTTCTTTCAATCTGGGAATGTTGGAAATAGATTTCTCAATGTAGCACATCTCTGAGCTATTGAGATGCAAGTTCTATTTTTCTCGCAATTCCTGTGATCAAATTTCATCAGTTTTCAAAGATCAAATTTTTTCTTCTGACTTTTGACCCTGTGGTAACTCCGAGGTCCACTCCATATGGGTTTGGAAAGGCCCTCTGTTCAGCTCTTAGTCTTTCTTAAGGGGCAATTTCCTATGAAGATGGAGAATTGTCCTGAAGATTCATTAACTCCGAAAGCATTTGATACTTCATTGAATCAGTAACTTGAAAGAACTCCAATCCAACAACTATACCCTAAATTCACTCTCACAAGATAGACCCGATATATAATTTGTCATTCCAGTACAAACTGAAAATGTTGAGCCTCTTTCTTGTTCACAAACGACTAAGAACTTTAGAGCTGGGCTTGACACACACCTGCAATCACAGTTCTTGGGAGGCTGAGACATGAGTATCTCGGGTTCACAGCCAGTCTGAGCAACTTAGTGAAACCCTGTTCCAAAATAAAAAATAAAATAGGGATAGGAGTGTACCTCACAGGTAGAATAATCTCACAAGGGCATTGAGCCACACATACACCAAAAAAAAAAAAAAAAAATTAAAAACTTCAAGACACACACAACTCAGCATTAAACAAATTCAGAGCTGTATGTAACCACACAGATTGTATGTCCGTGACTAGCTGCTCACCAAAGACTCAATGACAGGCAGTAATAGTTTTTATGAGGAATTCTTTGAAGGCCATTGGATCCACTAGTTGGTTCTCTGATCTATTCATCTGGATTAACTTGGTTGATTGAGAACTTAATGCCAGATAGAATCACTAGAGAAAAATACCACAAGCCTAGTTAAATTCAAACTTTAGATAAACAATGTTTGAAACCATAAGTATATACCATGGAATATTTGAAACATATCTATATTAAAATAATTTGTTGTTCATCTGAAATTCAAAATGAACTGTGAATTGTCCCCCTTTTTTGCTAAATTTTTGAACCCTAATTCCAAGATTGCATCATTTGACTTTTTGTAAATTATGCTTAATATGTTTTTCTTTAGAATAATGCCCTATTTTAGAGCCAGGCATGATGGCACATGCTTGTAATCCCAACATTTGGGAGGCTGAGACCGGAGGATCTGGGTTCGTGGCCAGCCTAGCTACCTAGTGAGGCACTCCGCAACTTAGTGAGACCCTGTTTCAAAATAAAGAATAAAAAATAGGGCTGGTTACAAATCCACTACCACTGCTGAAAACTCCTAATTTGTTGTTCATTTCTATAATTTCATTATGTTAAGAAAGATATATAAATGAAATAAAAGAGTAGAGTAAGGGATCCTTGTGGCAATAGGATTATTTTGCATCTTATTTGTGGCAATGCTTACATGTGATAAAATGGCATATTGCCAATGTTGATTTCTAATCTGATATTATAATATGCTTACCAAAGATGTAACCATTGTGGGAACTGATATGTTGTTCAATTATATAATTTATTATTTTACAAAAAAATATAATGGATCATACAGTACATATTTTGAGACTGTTCTTTCACACTTATCATAATGTATTAGATATCCATGAAATTGTTGTATATGATGAATAGATTATTCCTTTTTATTGCTGAGTAGTATTCCATGACATGGATGTACTATAGCACTTTACTCACCAATTATAGGATGTTTTGTTTGTTCTCAATTTGGACTATTAGCAATAAACTGCTATGAACATTTGCATTAAAAAAAAATAGGGCTGGGGGTATAGCTCAGAGGTAGAATGGCCCTAAATTCAATCCCCAGTACCACAAAAATAATAATAATAATGCCTTATTTTGAGATACCTTAGAAAAGTCAGTAAATTTGGTACAATAACTTTTATAAGGTTGTAGACAAAGACATTGTTTCTCTTATTAAAAAAATCTTGGTTGAACTGGGTGTGGTGGTATACACCTGTAATCTCAGTACTTGGGAGGCTGAGACAGGAGGATTGTAGGTTGGAGACCAGCCTCAGCAACTTAGTGAGACTCTCGGCAACCTGACAAGATTCTGTCTCCAAACTAAAAATAATAAAAGGCTGGGAGTGTAGCTCAGAAGTAGCTCAGAAATAGAATACCCCTAGGTTGAATCCCAGTACTACAAGATATATACATTAATGAGAAAAATTTCTCATTTATATGTATACTTACATCTCACCAGTTTGTTTGAATTTTTTAGAGTTCATGAGTGAAGTATCTGATATTTCTCTTTTTATTGGCTTTTTAGAAACTTAGATGAAATTGCTTAATACATCTCCTGTAAGTGTATATATGAAACTATTTGGACAACTTTATTCCTAGTTTTATACTATCTCTCCTAGCCTCATTTTATCTGCTTCTCAATTTGAATATATTTTTGTGAGTGGACATTTTTAGAAAAAGCATGTAGTGATTTAAAAATTAAATAACAAATAAATAAATAAATAAATAAATAAACTTCCTGATAGATTTTATATTACTGGTAAAGTAGAGTTTCCTACTATTTATAATGTTCCACAAATATTTAATAACTTAAATATATACCTGCTAGAAGTAAATATATAAAAACCACCACTGATTCCTCAAATTTAAGGAAAAGACTCAGAACTATATCTTATATGAACTTTATGAAAGCTTTCACTAAAAATGGTTTCAATGTATAGAAAAATCAAGTTGAAAGCCGGGCGTGGTGGCGCACGCTTGTAATCCCAGCATTCGGGAGGCTGAGACTGGAGGATCCGGGTTCGCGGCCAGCCTCAGCTACCTAGTGAGGCACTCCGCAACTTAGTGAGACTCGGTTTCAAAATAAAGAATAAAAATGGGGCTGGGGGTATAGCTCGGAGGTAGAATGCCCCTGAGTTCAATCCCCAGTACCGCCAAAAAAAAAAAAAAAAAAAGAAAAATCAAGTTGAACAACTTTTTTTTAAAAAGAGGATGTTAACTTGAAGCCTAAATATTTAATTTTTTTGGAGGGGTGGTCCTGGGGATTGAACCTAGGGCATTCTATCTCTGAGATACACCTCCAGCCCAATTTTATTTTTTATTTTGAAACAGAGTCTCACCTAGTTGCTGAGGCTGGCTTCATACCTGTTATCCTCCTGTCTCAGCCTCCCAAGTACTGGGATTACAGGTGTGTGCCACCATGCTCAGCTGGAATGATATTTATTTATTTATTTATTTATTTATTTATTTATTTATTTATTTATTTGGGTACCTGGGGATTAGACCCAGAGGTATTCTATCTCCAAGCTACACTCCAAGTTGTGATCCTCTTGTCTCAGTTTCCCAAGTTCTGGGATTACAGATGTATATCACCACACCTGGCACAATAAAGATTTTGAACTCGAGATGAACAATGGTTCAGTACAGCTTTCTGGACTCTGCCTGGATACTTGATCACCTCCAGGATTTCATTCCACCAATGGACTATACAATTTGTGTGAATATGCTAAGGAACGTGTAAAGGGATCATACTTCTTATCAGAAAATGGTAACTATCTAGCTCCTTAATTGAAGAGTATATAACCAGATGATAATGGTAAATTGAGTAATAAAAATATAACTAAAATATCAATACTCTTTTGTATAATAATTTAAAATTATTAGTAATTTGTAATTATGGAGCTATTTTTGTCATTAAAAGCATTGTATTAAATTCAGTTACATTAGATTAAGCATTTTCAATTTCTGCCTAAAAGAACAATGCAATGTAGTGTAATACACATCTGAAGCCCTGGATTCTAGTCTAAATCACAAGCATTTATACTATATGGCAAGTTAGTTAGCATTTCTTAAGATTTTGCTTCCTTATCCACAAAATCTCCTTGTTCACTTTACAGATATAACAATGGTGCAAGATCATTTATGTTAAAAGTGTTCTGTGGCTTCTGTGACCTGTCAGGCACTACAAATGTAAGTCATTTTTATTATCATGTTGAATAATGAAAACATATAAAATGTAGAATGTTTCTCATACTTATCTCATAGTAACTTGTTATTCAGAAACAAAAACAGTAAAAAAATATTTCCTCTTGTTGTATGAAAAAGGGAAAAGATTACACTCTCATAAAAGCCTAGGGAGAGTTGAACCCTCAGGGGTGACTTTATTATTGTGTCAATCAGCTTGCTGAGGAAAGAGGAGTGCTTCACATACGGATTAGATAACTACAGGAATTTATGGCATCTTGAAACTCAAGATGTTCTTTTTGGGGGGCTACACAAGATGAAATATACTTTTGGAAAAACATACTTTATTTCCTTCACATCTATTCTACTCTATGTTTACACGTTGACAGCATATTACTTGTTCTTAAAGAGGTCCCAAGGCTTTTGTACATCCATTTTATTCTCTATCTAACAGCCTCTCCATTTCTGTCTGTCAAAAGCTACAAGTTTAATCACGCTGTTATTTATTATATTAAGAGGCTGAAATCAATATGAATGTCAATCACAGAGAGTATCAATTATAGTTCACTGTTTGTTCTTCACTTCTTACTTGATAATAGAACTCATAATTCTTAGCCAGGTCTTGGTTGCCTAACTGAAAGGTCACTTTTCTCAGATTCTCTTACAGCTAGGCATGGCCATGTGACTAAATTCTATCCTTGTGATAAAGTAAAAACGGTGTCTATAAATTGCAGAAATTGTCCTTTCTCTTTATATACCTACTCCCATCCTCCTGAGAATTAAGAAAAAGATAGCCAGGGCTTGGAATTCTGTATCACATGGCACTGTACAAGTCCAGAATTTCTTTCATGTGCATGAGAAACTTCCATTTAATTGGCCGGGCATGGTGGGGCACACTTGTAATTCCAGTACTTTGGGAGGCTGAAACTAGAGGATCTGGGTTCTCAGCCAGCCTCAGCTACTTTGTGAGGCCTTCCACAACTTAGACCCTGTTTCAAAATAAAGAATAAAAAATAGGACTGAGGGCGTACCTCAGAGGTAGAATGTGCTTGAGTTCAATCCCCAGTACTGCAAAACAAACAAACAAACAAAACTTCCATTTTATTTAATCCACTCTTAGTTTTCATTTTCTCCCACTGGCAGGTCAGCCTAAAACTAAAAAGTATAGCTTCCTACCAGAGTGAATCTTTTAAAAAGTTATTTTTACATTAAAATGATGTCACTGAATGGAAAGATAATCACAATTTATTGATTGTTAAAATCAGATTATGAAATTTCATTTATAATACTATCTCATTCTTTGAAAAACATTATCTGAAAGCATAGAAAATACTGTAGTAGCTATTGACAAAATTACTACCTCAAAACTCAGTGTCTTGAAACATTGACTATCCTCGGTCTTCGGGCTGTTGGTTTCTTGGGGATCGGTTCATCTAGGCTACAATCTGTTGAAGTTGGCTCCAAGCTACTGATTGGGTCTATGTCTTCCTTACAAGCTCTTTTCTTAGTTGGACAAGAAGTCTAGTTTACTTATTTTTTCATAGTAACGAGGCAGTCACAATTCAAGCCACTGCTGCTAATGTCACATCTGCTAAGATCCATAGGCCAAATGGACATTTGGATATTGTTTGGATTCCAAAATCAACACCCAGGGAAGTATATATAACAGATAGTGGGAGGAATTGAAAGTCATACGGCAAACATAGACACGTGGAAAAGATAAAATTAAAATGGGACCATTAATTCAAACCTCCATAATCAAAAATTAATTTTGTGATTGCTTTTAATGGTACTGGGGATTTAACCCAGGGGCATTCTTCCTCTGAGTCACACCTCTACACCCCTAGGGTCTCACTAAGTTGCTGAGGCTGGCCTTGAACCCACCATGCTTAGCTACAAAATTAATACTGACTGGCAGGATCAGGGTGATTATATTTCCACCTTTTGAAAACATATTTTTTCCAATTTATAAGAAATACACAAGTTTATAGAATATGTTCATAAAGTTGTATTTTAAAACATTAGGCTTACATTTCAAGACTCTTCTTAATGTAGTTTTAACTAATACAGAAAATCATAAAAATTATATATATTAATTGGGTACCATGTAATGTTTCAATACATATATACACTGTATAATGTTTAAATAAATTTAAATATATTTATTTCTTCAAACTTTTTTTTCAAGGTTTACTTAAGATGACTTTCTCTTTAAAACCTTTTTGAATACTATAATAAGTTCTAATATTCTTCTTTTCTGAACTGTGAAGTATTTACTTATTTTATGTCTCTCCTATAGAATTTCTTATATACTGTTTATCTTTTCATTATTATTATCAGCACTGTTTTCCTGTTAGACCTCAAGGCAGAGATTGTATCTTGTCCAAAAATTAATCTTCTTACCATAAATCTTGAAGATAGAACTTACTTAAGAAATGTTTATGAAAGTGAATTGGTGAAATGTAACCAAAGTTTAAAAATAGAGCACCTTTTATAGGGAAATATTTACAAAAATGATGTTGGCAGATTATATATAAAATGTTTTTAAAATCATTGATGCTATTTATCTGGTTTGCCCAATCTAATTATCTAAATCTTAATTCTGTAGACAAATAGAGGTGCATCCTTTTTTTTTTTTTTAACCAATTCATAATTAGAACCTTGTGAACAGCGCAAGAAGAATCATCAAAATTGACTGATAAAAATAAGAGCCGTACTGGGAACTTCTTTGGATAACTTGGAGATACAAGATGGGACTGAGAGTTTTCTCTCATAAAGATGGAAGCTACAATATATAGCACATTATATTAATGTGCCCTTTTTCCTTTCTACTAGACTGGACGGTAAGGAGAGGTCTACATCAATAGAGTAAGATCTATGGATGCTGAGTGAGTCACGACATCCATCTAGATGCTTCCCCATTATAAACCTTGGGGAAAACTTCCTCTATAGGAATGGGTGTGTCTGGCCCAATTCCCTCTTACAGAGGTGTCATGGAATTCTCGATCTGTTCCATCTATATTGATTCTTTCTTTTCAGGTCCTTGTGTCTACATTTTCTTTTTTTTTTTTAATTTC